>JAQZBX010016382.1:0-36542 GCA_029593785.1 Cabassous unicinctus | reverse complement strand
TTTTTTTTTTTTTTTCCATGTTTTCCTTTAGTTATTTGATCATATTTAGGGCCATTTTTTATATGTCTGGTATGTCCCAGGTCTGGTGCTCCTCATTGATGTTTTCTAATGTTTTAATCTTATCCTTTTCCTGGGCCATCACTCCCTGTTTCTTTGCATGTTTTGCAATCTTTTGTAGAAACCTGGACATTTTGATATTTTAATGTGTTATAGTTGGAATGAAGATTCTGAGGCATCTGTTCTTTAAGGTTGGTTGCATTAACCTAATGTTATAACAGAGCTTTCATTGAATGCCAGGAGGTAACACAAAAAAAGAAGGAAAAAGTAAACACCTATCTCAGTCTTTGCAGATTGACCTGTGCAATCATTTTCCTTCAGGGCTTATCCATTCAATGAATTTAGAAAATAGCTCCAGGCCAAAGCATAGGGACCTCCCTGATCCATTCTGCACATGTGTTTTATCTTGGGTATGCACTGTAGCCCTAGGAATTTCCCATTTACATGGTTCCAATGTCTCCTCTTTAGGAAACAGTTTTCTCATGGTCCTAGGTACTGCATAGTATGTCATCCACTTGATGACCATCCCACAGAGTTCTGTAGCAGAGCTCGGTAAGCTGCCTTCTACATGATGGACAAGTTCTGGGACTGCGAGCCAAACAGAATGGGCCAAACGTAGATAACCCCAGCATGTGTGCACAAGGGTTACTCTCCTCCCTCTAGATCTAGGACTAGTGACCCACACTGGGAGTGTGGCTGACTCTTCACTGAGCCGGGGAGGGGTAAGGATGGGGCCAGTGAGGATGCCATGAGACCCTACCACTTTTAAGTAGACTTTTCTTAATTCAGTGTTTGCCATTCTACTGCAGTCCTTTAACTGTTTTCTTTAGCTTTGAGAAAAATGTTTCCGACAGTTCTTGCTGGTTGTTTAAAACTTCTCTGGGGGCAAAAGTGGGGAGTGGAGCCCTGAAGCATCTCACTTCACCATCTTGCTCAGGGAAGGGCTTTGCTGAAGGTTTTTAGGGTAGGTAGCTAATAAATAATACCACCAAAAATAGACCTGGATGAAATCAATATCTATCTATCTATCTATCTATCTATCTATCTATCTATCTATCTATCTATCTATCTATCTCTTGTTCACACACACATACAGAGTATATATAATATGTGAGTACACTATATGTGTGTGTTTATATATGTGTGTATATATATACATATATGTTTATGTATATTGTGTGTGTATATGTGTGTGTGTATATAACCTGTTCAAAGACCCCTGCCAGTTGAGGCATAAAGTGGAAAAGTATAAGTTATATTAGGCTCAATGCTCATTATCTGAGAGGAGAAATTTTTTCTTGCTCTAAGCTCTGAGAAAAATAATCACATGATGTATTTTATAGCACTGGGTGACACCAATTCTCCTAGTTTTAATCCTCACTCACTGGCCATTTCATTTCTTCATAGACTCCTTTACTGGATCTTTCTCATCAGCTGAAGTTTAGGTATTGGAATGTCCAGGATTATATCCATGGACTTCTCTACTTTTCAACATACACTCACTCCCTGTGATCTAATCTGTCCCTTGGCTTTATAAGTAACATTCCTAAATTTTTATTTTCTTTCTGGAACTCTTCCCTGAATTTCACTCTCAATTTCCTACAGGGCATCTATTTGAATTTCAATAAACATTTCAGTATTAACATGTACAATGTGAAACTCCTAATCTTCCTTCAAAACCTGCTCTTACTGCAGCCTTTCTCATTCTTCTAGCTGTTAAGGCCCCAGGTCTTATTTTTTCTGGTTTCTTTCTTTCTTACATACCCCTTGTGTAATCCATCAGGGATTTTTTTTGGCCCCACACTCAGAGTGAATTTAGAATCAGACCACATTTCACCCTTTCCACCACTGCCTCCCACCACTCCTCTCCAAGTCACCATTATCCTGCGCCTGGATTATTGCACTAAATTCCTAACTAGTAGGCCAGTTCCTGCTAAAGAGCCTATACCTAAGAGAAGAATAATGAAGAACAACCAGAGCATAGGTATTCAATAAACCG
Organism: Cabassous unicinctus; assembly: GCA_029593785.1. Taxonomy (NCBI): domain Eukaryota; kingdom Metazoa; phylum Chordata; class Mammalia; order Cingulata; family Chlamyphoridae; genus Cabassous; species Cabassous unicinctus. Next base: position 34,486 of record JAQZBX010016382.1, on the reverse strand, counting down.
CAAGTGAACAAATCCAAGGCAATGTCCTTAAAATACGATTTCAGATTAAACTGAGAAATTGAATGCAAGTAAGCATTTCATAAATCTTAGGGGAAAATTCAGAGACATAAAATCAAAATAAAACTCAAGGGATGCAAGAGAAGAGGCATGGGCAGCCCATGAAGGAGGCCTTAGCAGGAACCAGGGAAGTGGTGAAGGGTGGCTCATGAGGGAGGCCTTGCTGACACAGCAGAAGGTGGCGCAGGTGGCTTGTGAGGAGTCCTCATTGGGCATAGTTGGACACAGGTGGATGCAGGGAGAATCGAGATGGTGGTGCTTGGGCTCCAGAGGCCAGGGGACCATAGTACAACATTCAGGAAGGAGCAGGATGGGGAGACTGAGAGAGGCCACTGCAGCAAAACTTTGGAACTGGTCTGCACCCCCTTCATGTATCTCTGGCCCAGTTGTGATCAGTTAAACACAGGCAACTCTAAATATTTAGAATAAACTGAGACAAGTGTCAAAGAAGAGCCTTAAAAGAAAGCCAAACAACAATAAGCCCCTAAGCAAGAGAGAGAAACTGACCATAAGAGTGAACTCATTAAGATAATCAGAAGCTTAGACATCGCAAAAAAAAATAAGCCATACTAAGAAACATGAAGGTATGGCCCAGTCAAAGGAACACATTTAAAAGTCAGGGGAGATGCAGAATTTAGAATAACTAATCAAAGCTGCCCAAACAAATCAATTCAAGGAGATGAAGTAAGAGAAAAAGGATATTAAGAAGATACTGGATGAGCATGCAGAAGAAATTGAAAACATACATTGAAAAATAAAAGAACTTATGGTAATTAAAGACACAATAGAAGAGATTAAATATACACTAGAATCACACAACATATATGAACAGGCAGAGGAAAGAATTAACGAATACCAGAAGTCTAGAAGATAAGACATCTGAAATTGCACAGATAGAACAGATAGAAAAAAAAAAAAAGGAAAACATTGAGCAGTATCTCAGGGAATTGAATGACAGCACAAAGTGCAGAAGTGTCCCAGAGGGATAAGAGAAGGGAAAAGGGGCAGAAGGAGTATTTGAGGCAATAATGGATGAAAATTTCCCTACTCTTATGAGGGACATGGATGTACAAGTCGAGAGAGAGCAGCATATGCCAAACAGAATAAATATCAACATAACTACACCAAGACACATACTAATCAGATTGTCAAATATTAAAGATAAAGAGAGAATCCTGAAAGCAGCAAGAGAAAAGTGATCCATCACATACAAGGGACGATTGATAAGATTAAGTGCTGATTTCTCACCAGAAACCATGGAGGGCAAGAAGGCAATGGTATGATATATTTAAGGTACTGAAAGAGAAAAACTGCCAGCCAAGAATTCTGTATCCAGCAAAACTGCCTTTCAAAAATGATGGAGAGATTAAAACATTCACAGATAAACAGAAACTGAGAGAATTAGTCAACAAGAGTCCTGCATGAACCTTGAGGACCTTATGTTGAGTGAAATAAGCCAGACACAAAAGATCAAATATTGTATTATCTCACTAATATTAACTAATTATAATAAGAAAACTCATATGGTAGAATCTAGAAGAAAGGTTACCAGGAGATAGAATGGGGGTAGAAAGTGGGAAGTTGATTCGTGTATTAGTCAGCCAAAGGGGTGCTGATGCAAAATACCAGAAATCTGTTGACTGTTATAAAGGGTATTTATTTGGGGTGGAAGCTTACAGTTACCAGGCCATACAGTGTAAATTACTTCCCTCACCAAAGTCTGTTGCCCCGTGTTGAAGCAAGATGGCTGCCGACACCTGCAAGGGTTCAGGCTCCCTCTTCCTCTCTTGGCTCCATGGTCCCAGCTTCTTCCAATATCAGCTGTAGGCTGGGATAAGTCTTGTCTCTCTCCTGGGGCTTGTTCCTCTCTGGGCTCAGCTGCTCTGTTCTCTCCCAAGGTCAGCTGTAGACTCTCAGGCAAATGGCTCATCTCTCTTCCTGAGGCCTCTGCTGCATCTAATGGAGCCTTCTCTCTTTCCTCACATATCTGCTTCTCTGTGTATTTACTTCCCAGGGCTCCATCATTAAAACTCCAGCATCAAGACTCCAACCAACTCCTCTGTGCTCTTCTCCTGTGTGTTTTCTCTGTGAGTCCCCACCCACCAAGGGGACAGGGACTCAATGTCCTACTGACATGGCCCAATCAAAGCATTAATCATTAAACAATATCAAATGGCTATGATGCTTAATCTGAACAGCATTTATGAGTAGGTTGATTGTAATGGTTTGGAAATGGACAGAGGTGATGGTGGCACAATATTATGAGTGTAATTAATAGCACTGAGGTATGTACATGAACATGGTTGAAAGAGGATGTTTTGGGTTGTATATGTTACTAGAAAGAAAGCTAGAGGATAAAACATGCGATTGCATAACACCATGAACCCTTGGTGGATGAGGATTGTGGTTAACAATACAAATATAAGAATGTTCTTTCAGGGAAGCGGGTGTGGCTCAATGGATAGAGCTCCCATTTACCATATGGGAGGCCCCGGGTTCGCCTCCTGGGGCCTCCTTGTGAGGGCAGGCCAGCCCGCGCGGTGCAGTGGGCTGATGCAGCAAGACCTCACAGCAGGAAGCGGATGTGGCTCAATCGAAAGAGCCCCCGTTTACCATGTGGAAGGCCCCGGGTTCGCTTCCCGGGGCCTCCTTGTGAGGCCAGGCCGGCCGGCGCCACACGGTGGGCTGATGCAGCAGGATCTCACAGCAAAGGGAAGATAAGCAGACACAGAAGAAACACACAGCGAATGGACGCAGCAAACACAAGCAGCAAGGGGGGGATAAATAAATAAATAAATAAATCTTTAAAAAAAAAAAAAAGAATGTTCTTTCAGGATTTATAACAAAAGTACATTACTAGTACAAGGTATAAATAATAAGGGAAAATAATAATATGGGGGAAATGCACCTAAAGCAAAATATGGACTATAGTTAGCAGTAATATTTTAACATTCTTGCATCAATTATAACAAAGGTACGACATCAATGTTAAGTGTCAACATTAGGGAATTATGGAATGATGATTTTTAATTCTTATATGTCATAGAAACAATGAAATTTCATTGTCAATTATATTCTGAGGCTTCTCTGAAAATACGTTCAGCCAGTTATAGGTCAAAGCTTAATCTTCAGAAAAAAAAGTAGAAAAAGAACTTTACATGAGAAGCAAGACAAGTATATAAATTATGTTCTGTCAATTAACAGAACTCTGCTAAGAAGGTAAAAGTGGGACATGGTCAGGTGTCTCAACAGACAGGGTCTTTTGAACATCTTGAACATTACATAGCTACATACTTCTATGAGACATAAATGTGTCCTTTTGTCATAGGTATGTTTTCTGGACAGATAGAGATCCTCACAGTAGCTAAAAAAACATTAAACTTCCTTCCTGAGGAAGTCCTGCTACTTTCTCAAATAAGATGACCAAAAGCTCTGGAATATATAAGCCTTGCCTAATAAAATAAAACAACCCTTCACTCTTAATGCTGCACTTACAAACTGTATTCCTGTAATAATGAAACTTAGCCTAATTATAATTAATGCCTAAAAGTTACCTCCTGAAAATCTCCTTGTTACACAAGTGTGGCCTCTCTCTAAGATAACTCTGTAAATAAACTCAGTACCTTCCCCTGACATGAGGCATGACTCCCAGGGATAAGCCTCCCTGGCACTGAGGAATTATTACCAAGCACTAACCAGTGATGCATTTGGAGAAAGACCTTGATCAAAAGGGGGAAATATTAAATAATTTAGAATTTTTATGGCTAAGAGATTTCAAAGTGAGTCCTGAAGTAATGCTTTTGCAGGTCTTAGCCGGACTTCACAAACTGCCACAGTAAACAAAGCCTCAAACAAAAGTTCTGCTGAGGGCCCTAGGGACTTCCAGACATCATAGACAAGCCACACAGCCACATGAAATCAATACCCCCTCAGCGGGCTTTACCTGGGAATATATGAAAAGTTATATCCCCAATATAATATAGTTATACTCATTTATAAATACCCTAATGATGGTTCTTTTACTTCTTTTATTTGAACCTATAATGTTCAATTTACCCATTAAGTACGTTTCTTAGAGACTTAAAGCCTTCAGATTGTTCCTAGTTGAGCCCTGACACCCAGCAGATATGCAGTCAACTCCTACTCTCCAGTTCTTCAGGCCTGCCTGGACAGCTAATAACAGGATGATGATGGACCAGCCCCATCCCAAATGCAAGGGGTATTTTCAACTGCAAGCAAAACAAGTCTATTCCTCTGCCCTATAATATCTACGTACCCTCTCAGCCCGAAGCCTTCAGAGTGGACTTCATCCCAAATCCCTCAAGATTGAGGAATGGACACAAATAAGGGGGAGTGTAATATCTGACTAAAGCAGATTTATTGTTATTGTAGTTATCATCTTGTGTTAACTGAGTAACTGGTAACATTGTCATAAAAATAAATTTTTAAATTGAAAAAACTCAAGGGAGGCAATTCTAAGGAAAACTAAGGTAGCCTTTACATGTCGCTTTCTCTCTGAGGTCTTCACTCACCACTGTATTTAAAACTGTAATTGCCTGATTGCACCCTTACCAGGTCTTTCTAATTCCCTTCTTTTTTATGACTCTGCATATCACCATTGGGCATCTTCCATATTAAGCTATGTGCGTCTATAATTTTTATTGCCTCTTCCTCCTATCAGAGAATAATGATGACATGGAGGCAGGGCTTTTTTGATACTTTGTTCACAGGTGCATCCAAGCCTAGAACAATGCCTGGCAGGAATAAGTTATATCGCATGAAACAGAAGTCTACTGAAATAGTAAAAGATTTGTATGTAGGGAGTATTTACAGTGATGTGGTCAGAATTAAATAAATAAACAAGGGATTTGGGGACCCCCAGAAATTATCAACAGTGAGAAATCTCATAACCCTGAGGTCCCAAGGGTAATGGGGAAGCCTGAAAGAAGTACTGGAGCTCAGTGAGAGCTGCAGCCATGGATGAGGGGTCACCTGGCAGGAACTGTGGTCCTGAAATGGAACTATAGCAATCCCAGTAACAAAGCCCGCAGTAGCGGGGAAGCAGGGGAGATATACTCTGACCTCTGTTTCCTCCTGCCTTCGAATCTCCTGCCCATTGGCTGAACCCCATGGAAAGCAGAGGTCAAGGAAGCCCAGAGATTCAGGCCAGGGGTCAGCCTCTTGGAGCCCAGAGGCAGGCAGAAAAGGGTAAGGGAATGGATGGATCTGAAGGACAACTGGAGAACAACCAGCACAAAGAATTTTAATAAATAGCCATGGAACAAATGCAAAGCAAAATAACTAAAATATGGTTTCAAAGATCATTAGAAATAGAATCCAAATGACTATCTCAGAGACCTTAAAAAAAGCCATAAGCATCAAATCAACATAAAACTCAGAAGAGGCAATTCTAAGAGGGTTTAGGGGAGGCAGGTAGACTTCAAGAGTTCTAACATGAGCCACCAAGGAAAGGTCCTATGCAGAGTGGACTGTGGTCAAATTAAAACGTTCACATGGCCAGATGGAAACGCCTGACCTAAAATTTCATAGGTATGCATAAATTCTACCTGTAAGTCCTCCATTTAACTAGGTGGAATTTCTGGATTGCAGCATTAATTCAACATTCTACTATGGTGCAGTTCTATGCTACTCACCTAGCGTGCAGGTTTGGTATAAAGCTTCACAAGGGAGATGACCAGTGATCAGAAAACAGGGTCATCTGTAAATGGCATGTGGTTTCTGTTTTGCTTGATTGTAGCCCCCACTTCTGCTGAGTTTGGCTTCACGTCAATAGAGCTAGGTACCGATCTGATGCCACTATGCCCGAATAGCAGACATCACAGCTATCATCCCCTTTACACATAACAGGGGCACAAAGGGTAAAAATCAGCTTTCATATCTGAGGTTTGAAAGAGTTTTTTTTTTTTTTTAAGTAGCAATGACATGCCATCTGGAAATAGAATTTTCCATTTCTGTAAATCGTAAGAAATCACAGGTAAGAGATGAAAACTGAAAAGCAGCCACTGAGCCTTTCTGCTCCAAGGGATCCCAGAAGCTCAAAGAACTGCCCTCAGCAAAACTGTGCTTTATACTCTCTGCAGATTCATTTCTCCTTCAGGAAGAAAGCTTGGAGCAAAAACCAGCCTGTAGAGAGTCCAGAAGTTGGAGAGTCTGGGGTTATGGATATGTGGATTTAGCTTTCCTCTTAAGTAGTTGGGTTTGGAAAGAAAGAAATAGAAAAAGACAGAAACAATAAAGGGAGAACCATCGGTGCCCTGCTTTTATGGTCATGGAGATGAAAGGAACATTCTGCTTTCCCTCCCTTTGTTCTTTTCAGAGGTCCACTGAACAGAGCATTCAGGAAAAAAGACAAAACAGCGTGCCTCACACCATGTCAAGGTGCAGGCCCATCAATTCAGTGGCCTGCAGAGCTCTCCTCCCAGTAAAGAGCCTGCTGCCGAGACGACAGCTATAATGGCACTTTTTCCTTGTGGCTGGGAGGTGTTGACCTCACTGCTGGAACTGGAAGATAAGAAAAATGTTTTAATCCATATGTTAATTATTGAAATTAGAACTGCAAACAAATATTTTGGGAAAGTTCAAGTTGCTTCCTAACATGGTAGTTTCCATTTTAAGCCCAAAGTGTAATTGTGTATTCAAAGGCGCAGATCTTCCCGAAGATTCATGCATAATGTATGCCTTACTTCACTGGGACATGGAGGATGTCACGCTCCGCATCCTGCTGAAATGGGGAAATAATTTCAGACAGAGTTTGACTTGAAAAAGTATCAAAACGTGAAGAAAAAAAAAAAGAGAGAAAAACACTTGGAGCACAATTTTGGGGACTCAGACATTTTCATTAATACAGAGGCTCTCATTTGGGTAAAAATAAATTAGGAAATAAAGATAAATGTTGACATAGCACATTAATATCTACAGAAGTCCATTATGCCAAAAAAAAAGAAAAAAGTATTTCTGAAATTAATGGAGGGTTGGTACCCTTTTTCTGTAAAGAGTCAGATCCTAAATGTTTTAGGCTTTGTGCATCACAGGGCTTCTGCTGCAACTACTCAGCTTTGTTGTTGTAATGCAAAAACAGCTAAAGACACTGTGTAAGCAGATGGATGTGACTGTGTTCCAACAAAACTTTATTTCCTAAAACATGTGGCCAAACGCATTTTGGCCTGCAGGCTGTAGTTTGACAACCCTGACATAAATCATACTTGTGCAGCTTTATTAATATTTTTACCAGGTGAGTTAACTATTTAAAAGCATTCAATATTGCCCACTTTTAAAAGATGGTTACTCCTCTCGTAAATCCCTGACCTCGTTCATCAGTTGGGCTAGTACAGCTTTCCCCCACATCAACACAAATTAAAATGGGAGACATCTACACTGCCAACCTGGATACCTTCCTGGGAACACATCAAGAATCCTGATTGAATTAGGTTTAACTTACCATGGTCAGGTTTAATATAATCTTATTAGTAGTTTTCAAAGCCAGGCCCACAAACATTTTCTCTAAATTCTGCCTCAATTTCACATGTTAATTTCAGCCACTGGTACCCAAGGCAATTCCATCACAATGGGTTTCTGCTTCTGTGGCGAAGGCTGGGCTAAGGGAATTTGAACATCTGTCTGTAGCAACTCCATTCAGAGTCTCTTACTCGGAGATTCCCGTCAAACCAAATGAAAAGGGGCAGAATGTAATAGCATCCATTTAGATTCACTGCCTGATTCTCATTTAGTTGTCCTGATTTCTTTTAGTCTCTGGGCACATCTGCCAGTGCTTATTTTTATGGCTGATTTATGGTAAAGGTTTGATTAAGGTACCTCCATAGCTCGCAATGCTTAGAATATACAGCATGGAGCAGGCACAGAGCAGAGTTTAAATCCTGTCGGCTCAAGGTCAAACTAAAATATTTTAGTCCATCCAGCCAAGCCAATGAGGTTGGCTAACTCACTAGTCTATGCACATGACAGCTTCCAGCTTTAGCTTTAATGCATCTGGGAAACCAAAGGGACAGGCTGCTTTCAAACCAAGCTCTATTTTTTGTCATGCCACAGTACAGGTGTTTCAACTGTATCAATACAGTCTGTCATCATAAACTGGAAAATTCAGAATAATTACAATTTTTCTGTGTTCAGAAGTAAGTGAACATTTTCATTTAGGGAGTCGGTTTCTGCTCATGAAAATGCATTTATCTAATTGCCTTCACTCATATCATTTATTGTGTTGTACTCTGATGACATTTCTAATATGACCTTGAAGACAGATAAACTCTCTCTTGTGTGTAGAGTGGAAATTTAGATGAATGCAATTAATTAAAATGTGTATGGGGAGAATTTGACCGATATTAATTGATTTGAAACAGTTGAACACCAAAGCCACTGACCAGGCAGCATTGTTTTGCAAACTCTAGCTGGGAAAGGCAGATGGCATATGATGGGAGAACCCTGCCAACAGTCATCGGTGGGTGTGGCTTCAGTGGAACAGGAGAGTGTGGTGAATATTGCACTTTCGTCTACACAGATGCCATTCCTCCTCCCATTTTAGGAAACGGGTGAATTTGGGGTTAGGATCTGCTTTGTCCAACCCAGTCAAGGTAATCCCATCCTCGTCACAGGCGTTGGGTGAGATAACCTGTTCTATCCAAATCAGTGCACAGCATTCCCTTGGAACTTGGTGTAGCAATAAGAGCCAGTGAGACATGAAGGAAAGTTCTAGCAAGTATGTGAAAAGGAGGTTACTCACGCTTCAGGAAAGGCATGCCACTCCTTGGAGACGTCACTGCTTGGTCAAATCAAACAAACCCTAAAGCTAGACCATCTGGTCACTTGAGCAAAATAATCTACATTACTGCTTTATAAGTATAATTCATATTTTTTAATTATGAAATATTTTAGATATACAGAAATGTAGAGGAAATGCTAGGACAAATACCCAAGTACCTCACTTACATTAGGAAATGGTAACATTTTTCTATTTTGACATCAGCTGCTTTTTTTTTTTTTTTAAGAAATATTGTAGAAAGCCTTAATTCAGTTCTTCACTCAAGTAACTAGGAATAGAAATAGCCCTACCATCGAAGCATCATTGATGGATTTCTGTATCCAAAAAGCTGGATATCTCTACTTTTTAGCAAACTCAGAGTAAAAGCCTAAGAAATATGCAGTAAGTACTACAGCTTTGATATTAAACACTTGATCTGAGTGACATGAATCAGCAAGGAATGCGGACCAATTTGAGATTGTTATATCCCAAAAGGGTTATAAGAATGGAAAACGAGGAAAAGAAACAACAAAATATTCCCCTTTGTCAACCCTGAGCAAGGATTTGCCAGTACGTTAGTAAGAAAGACACAGGTAACTCGCACCATCGCCACACTGAGTGACGTGTTTGGCCCACGATGGGGTGTTCTCTTTTTTTCGTATCATCATTATGCTGTCCGCATGGGATTCCAAGATTTGGAGTCATGCTAAAGAGAAGTCATTAAGTTGGAGCCAGCAGGCCTTGGAAGCCATTCTCCTGCAGCCCGGACGAAGCTGTCCAGGCCAGCAGCTCTGCCTCCCCGGAGACGCCTTGTAAAGGCGCTTTCCATGTGTGCATGGGCCGGGTCACGGCTGCCGCTACACAGGGCCCACGCCCTGAGACTGCTGTGCCAACACCTCTAATGACCTAAGACACACGGAACTGCGAATCACACTGAACTATTAGCTCAATCACAAGTGGTTTCAGTTGCTTGCAAGATTTCCAAAGCCTAATGAAGGTTGACTAGTGCCTACCTACATCCCACTCCACTTAATTGAGTCTGAAAAATCCACTTTGTTTTCCTTTCCTGACTCTCCCTCATTTTGTATGTGATAAGATATGATAAGATATAAGATATAAGATAAGATATTATAAGATATGTGATAAGATATGCAAATAATATGTTTGTAAGGAGGTATACATATTTGAAAATACACATATAAATATTTATAGAGTCTACTGTCCAGAGGCCAGTACCATAAAATCATGTTGGGAAACTATATTAGATTTCATATCTATTCAAAATAACTTGTGATATTGTATTAAAAGTACTATAAAAAGTAAAACTAAACACTGATGGTTTAATTTCTTTCCATTCTGGATTTCATCACTTGCCTCATTCCAGTTTTATCAAGCCGGGTGTTTGAATTGTTGACATTCTTTTTAAAATAAATATGTTAGCATTTGATTATTTTTTGTGACATATTTTCTCTTTTCTAGTTCATTTTTGGCACTCATTATTTATTGAAGGCATGGATGGATGAATAAATTAATAAATGTCAAAATGCTTGTATTAACCATTTCTCTCTGAGCTCCGGGCTATGATATTATGACATTTAACAAGCATGGAATCGTCATGAAAGGATGGGTTTTTAAACCTGTTTCCCAGGGCAAGCCAGTGTTAACCAAAGAGTATTTAACTCAAGAGTTGGGGGAATTTAATAGACATAAGATAAGAAGCTTTAGAGGATTTATTGATTATTGGAAGAGAATTGTTCAGAAAATATTTAGTGGGACATTTCTGGGACATTGAAATTGTTCTACATGACATTGCAATGATAGATACAGGCCATTATACATTTTGTTAAAACCTATAAATTTTGCAGTACAAAGTGTAAACCATAATGTAAACTAGAGACCAGTGGTTAGTAGCAATGCTTCAATATGTGTTCATCAATTGTAACAAACGTACCACCCTAATGAAGGATGTTGTTAATGCGGGAAAGTGGGGGAGGGGAGGGTGTGGAGTATTTGAGAAATCTCCATATTTTCAATGTAATATTTATGTAATCTAAAGCTTCCTTAAAAATAAAAACAAAAAAAAAAAATAGCTCGAAAAGGACAAGGACTTTCAAAGAAAGGCAGTTGATATATGTCAGTTTGATTGATGCAGAAAGGCTGATATTTTAAAGACAGGACCCAAGTTGCCAGGAGAAAAACAAACCAAGAGCTGGCAGTTTATCTGTGCAGGCATAAGGAAGGGGCCTGATCACTGGAAAACATGGACACGGTGAGTTTACAGTGTTTCTCAAACACTAATGTGCTTAGGAATCAGTGAGAGAGAGAGTTAAAAATGCAGATTCTGACTCGAGAGGTCTGAGGCGGAGCCCACGATGCTGCATCCCCAGTAAGCTTCTAGAACTGCCCACTGTCTTGGGCACGTTGTGAGTGATCAATAAATGAGAGTGTGCACAAACTACCAAAACAACCAAATAATAGTATGCATTTTCTCAAGTACTCTGCAGGTTTCTTATTATTGTTATGACTCCAAAATTAATTTTTTGGCCCTGGGTGTGCTGGAAGACAACTATAAAACTTGCCATTCCATTATTAATTTCTTTCTGTCACCTTCTTTAATCTGTTCATTGCATCTTCTTACTACGAAGCTCAGTATTCAAGCCTAAACCACCCTCATAAAATATCATTTTTTATTATGCCAATAACTCAGAAATGTAGGTCAAGTAAATACAAGCGGTGTGTGAAATGAAGTATTCAGAATTAACAGCGCTACTGACCAAATACGCAAACATTCTTCGAGTGATTATAATGGCCAGAAGGGGCCATCTTACCTTCAGAACAGCGCTTTCCTTTTCTTAGGCAGCAAATAATGGAGGAAATGGGAGGAGGGCTTTTTTTTTTTTAAGAGGAGTGTACCACTTGCTCTATCTACTTTCCTTTAGTGTAACATTGGTTTTCTTTTTCTTGAGGTCATTATTTGTAAGACCAGTCAATGATAGAATTACAAGTAATTAGAACATTTGCTACACATTATGCGCTTCCAGAGCCCTTAACATATCATGAATCTGCTATTCAAACTTATAAATAGATGGAATCAATACACAGTGAAACCTCAAAAATTCATTCCATGCTAGTTTAGTTTGTGATTTATCAGACACAGGTCTGACTGAAGTTTGTTTTTGCATTATCTGTGGAAGGAAAAAAAAAATTTGTTAGGAAATTTAACAAAGTTATTTACTTTTCTTAAAATAATATTAAGACATTTTAAATAGGTTCAAGAGATACAGTGTACTAATCAACAACATTACGATCAGTTTATTAAAGCAAAGCCTGCAGACCTTATATGACATTATTGTTAGCGTGACTTCCTGAATATTACAAATTAAAGTTTTAGATATCATTCCGTATGCCTTTCTTGAGAACTTGCTGTGGTAGGGTAGAGAGCCAAACACTGTGGGGTGAACTCCTAAATTGGAAGGTGCCAGAGCTTGAAGAACTTACTTTGCAGAAGAATTTGAGCTGAATTTCACTTAGGCAGACTGAATTTCTTTTCCATTAAAATTATTTTGCTCAACACCAAGATACCTGAAATTCAAGTTTTGCATAATTGATCTATAGCCGCTTTATTCAAATGCATATACTTTATTATTTTAATATAACCAATAGATTTTTAAGTTCAAATGCATATATTGCATTTGAAGCTTAGCATTATAATGTATTCTGTTTGGGTTACCAGGTGCTGTGACAGTGCAAAGTTTACATCATTGGGCTTCAAATGACTGAATATTAGTTTGGTAAATAATACTGAAGTATATCAATAATTAAAAATCATAGATATAATATGCCAATACAAACTATTAGCATTGTACATATCAATATACACATTGATAATTTTTTAAAATGGTAGAAAAATGTAGAAAAATGTAGTTGCACTTCGATTTTATAAATCTGGAATAAGAAAGTAATACTGTCCAGCTTAATGAGAAAACCATTAGACCTCTAGCACAGTGGTTCTCAAACTTGATTTTGCATCAGACTCACCAGGAGGGCCTGTTAACACACAAATCACTGGGTTATACTCCGCAGGTTTCTGGTTCAGATGGCCTGCGTTGCGGCCTGAGAATTTGTGTTTCTAGCAAGTTCCCAGGTGCTCTGCTGCTGCTTGCTTGGGCCCCACATTTTGAAATCCACTACTCCAGAACACCTCCTTTTAATTAAGCATAAACTATAGCTGAAGGTTTGCTTTGCCTTTTATTCTACTATAGCAAAGATTTACGGAAATTGTTCCCACCCTCTTATTATCACATTCTTCAACTCAATCCCCAGATCGACTTGATCACCAGCATCTTTTGGGGATTAAAAAGAAAAAGAAAAAAAAAAAAGAAGCCCTGCGCTCCCTATCCTTAGTCTTAAGGTGGGGCCAGGATTCTACACTGCCTGTTAGAATGAACAGGGGATTTAAAAAGTTCCTGAATTCCAGGCTATGCCCCATACCAATAAAACCAGAGTCTTGGAAGGGTGGGGGCACTCAGGTGCTTTCAATGTGCAGCCAAAGGCGAGAACCAACTACAAGTTTGGGGACTGCTGCTTTAGGAGTCTGTACCCCAAAGTATCCTTTCTTGTTTCCTTCCTGTTAGGATCACAGTAATCACGAAAACTTCTCCCTCTCCTAATCTCTCTCTCTGTCAAAACTGGATCTCTGTCTAATCTCATTGTTATTATTATTTATTCTATTTAACTTTCTAGTTTTTAGGTGCTTATAAACATTCCATTGAAAAAATACATATTTCAATGTCTATTTTAAAATAAAATTTCAAAGTCTCACTTAATTCCAAGAAGCAATGTACGTTAGTGGGAAAAAACAATCACAGACTTTTAAGCAGACAGATTTGAGAGCTTAGACCAGTGGTGTCTAAGAGAACTTTCTGAGATGATAGAAAATGCTGTATATTTGTGCTGTTCATCGTGACAGTCACTAGCCACCTATGACTTCTGAACATTTGAAATATGGCTAATAGACCTGAAAATCTGCATTTTAAACTTTAATTTAAATATAAAATGCCACATGCGGCTAGTGGTCACTATTTTAGACAGTGAAGCCTTAAACAATAAACTTGAGCACAAAACTGGCCTGCAGTCAGTAGTGGAAAGTGATTTCTAAACTTCTATTACAATATATACGGCAATTCTTGAAGCTTTCCTATGTGTTAGGCTCTGTGCTAAGTAAAGTGTATGCGTTATTTAATTTGATCGTGATCAGCATTGGGCAAACCTTTTCCGTAAAGAGCCAGAGAGTAAGTGTTTTAAGTGTGCGTGCCACGTGGTTTCTGTGGCAAGTACTCAACTCTGCTGCTGTGGCTAAAGAAGCCACAGAGAGGCCACATGCAAATGAACATGGCTATGCACCACTACATTTTATTTACAAAACCGGAGGTGGGCAAGACTTGGATCAGGGGCCATATTTTGCAGACCCTGGTTCATAACTATCCTATAATTTTAAAGATGAGGAAAATAATAGCAGAAGTTGAGTTCGTGGCTATTCCAAGGAAGTTTCATTTCTTCAACAAACACTTGCTTCGACTTATTCCTTTCTGCCTCTGATTCTCATTTAGCTGAAACCAAAAGAAGCATCTTCTTAACATGAATTATCCTTAATGAGCAAATCCTTCCTCCAATTTTCTTCCTGGGCATTGGAGACAAGCGTCCTTAGGCTATTATTAAATCCACTATTATAATGTGCTTGCAAGTTAGGATGTGGTAGTACAATTTTTGTGTCCAATTACTGGACAGAAAAGAAAGTTATTAACAGCAGTAAAACCTTTGTGTGAGTGTATGCATATAATTGCTAAATACACCTTCCACGTCTGCTTACTAATTACCTAGCACTACTAAGTGCCTATTAAGGTACAATGCTGGATTCTATTGCGGGACACAGGACAATACAGCAATACACCATGCTTCTTCTCAGGGAACTTAGAGTCTAGTAGGGGAGATGCCATGCCCATAAATTACTGGAATACTATTATAGTTGACCCAAGGCAGGTAAAGGCTAAATATTTAGGAGTCCAGGGAAGCTTGAGATCACTTTTCACTAGAATTCAATTCACTTCAATTAATTGAATGCCTACATTTTGCCAGAATTTTGCTAGGCTATTAGCAGAATACAAAAGAAGAGAAAAATTAGGTTTCCTGCTCCTTTAGCCTAAGATATTATTACAAAGTAAAACATGAATACATTCTCAAAGAACTAGAAGGAATTCCAAGAGACTACTTTCAAAAGTATTCTACATAGGAGTCAAAGGCATTAAAATTGAGGAAAAACACTGTAAAATGCAAGCAGCCTTTAAAGACTTCCCATCCTATGGAAGGACCAATGTACAGGGCTAAAACGTTTGTGTTTATAAAAGAAGCAACATTATATATTTATTATCAGGCGGCTATCCTGCTCTAAAGTAAAATAGAAATGGGTCAAAGTGATATGCCTATCACTCACCAATTAACGGAGTCAGAGACTTTCAGCACTCTGCATTGTATTGTCCAGATCAACTATGGAAAAATGTGGCTGGTTAACATAGCAATCTTAGACCCTCACAGCAGAACTGAGTGATGCATTGTTCGAACAGATGAGGGAGGCTAAGTCTTCAGCAAGCAGTTAGCATTGGGACAAGAGTCACTTTGGTACCCATGTGCTCTAAATCACAGAGGACTTAACACGACAGAAAGAAAACACTAAAAGGAAAGGCACAGTGACCGTAATACTTTTATTGCACATTAGAATCCCTTGGTACACACTCAGTTTTCATCCTCATTTTAAAAACTATTGCCCTCAGTATAAGTTTGACACTGCAGCATTTCAACAATATATTTTTCCTTGTTTCTCCTCCTTCTCTTCCTCCTCTTCCTCCTCCTTTTCATTTTTCTTCTTTTTACCATTCCTTTAAGATGCACCCTGTTTCCATTTTCAGAGATTGCTTGTCAACCCTATTAGACACATTTTTTTTTTTTTACTATTTAAGTAACTTCTAAAAGTATCACCATTAATCCAAAATATACATTTCAAAGTATCATGTAGTGGTAGAAAAAAACACACACATTATTTTATGCATGTAAATAAGCTAGAAAGCAAAACTATTTTCCCAGCATCTGAGAGATTAGTAGAAGACAGTCTGTTTTCACCGGAACAGAGCATGGTATTCTCAATTACAGTGAAACCTCCCTTGCGGGTGTTTCTTATTGCATCACGGACATGTTATCCATCTGTTACATAGACACTTGACATAAACAGTTCTTCCAGAATTAGACCCTATTTTCGGAGGTGAAATTTTATGCTCATTCTTATTCTACTGATTGTCTAAAAAAGCACCTTAAAATGCCACATCAGCTGGCAGGAATTATGGAAAAAAACAAGATTCATTTTATCTCTATTTTAGTTTGAGTTTATTATTATTTTTTTTTTATTTAAAGTGCCTGTTCCCCCCGCCCCGACACACACACACACAAGTCATGTGCTGCATGACAATGCTTCGAGGGACCAAGAAACAACATTATACAAACTCATTAGCACACAGATTAAGCCAACAGAAAGAGATCACCTTATCCTTTCATTTAAAGATGGTTTTTCCAGTGCTAATGGGTTGGTGTGTTTTGACAGGGCAGAGGTACAATGTCAGCTAGTGCAACACTGGGATGGGACTTGAAATCTACTTATTAACGATAATGCTCCATTGACACTAGCACCAACCTTTCATTCTAATATCTTTTCAACATGTGACCCCCACCTCACCCCCATCCCCACAAAGGATTATTTCCTAAAGTGGGCATATATATTGCACACTCAAAGAACAACACTGATACTGCCAGGCTGGAATAAATGCTTCTGAGAGCACAGTGTCGGCAAAATCCACTAAATTGAAAAAGCACCATTAAACTCTATTTTGAGGGATCAATAATGATTAACTGACAAGATAAATAAAGGCTTAAAAAGTGTTACATGTTCTAAGTGGTGTAGTTGCTAAGTAACACATTCTTAGAGAAAACAATAGTATAATATCCTTAGTTTCTACTGCTCTATAGGAAGAAAAACTAAAATATTTTAGATACTACAGTGATTTGTTAATGCCACCTAATCTGAGTACAGATTAGTGTCTTGCACCATAATATAGAGAATTATACCTGGAGCCAAGCTAAGATAGTATTTAAAATAAGTTTGCCAAAGCAGTATTAAAAAACAGTTCAATAAAATAGGTGTGGATCTCTTAAAATTAGAATTGCATCTTAGATTTTAGAGCAAATTTTTCTTTCAACTAACTGAAAACTGGTAAACTAAAAATTGCCAAAAGAAGGTTTATAAGTAAAGATGATGAAACTAAAAAAAAAAAAAAAAAAAAAAAAAAAAAAAAAAAAAGATACCATATATTTTTATCCTCTTGTGGAATTTAAAAAAATTCCCCAGGGGAGCAGATGTAGCTCAGTGGTTGAGCGCCTGCTTCCCACGTATAAGGTGCTGAGTTCAACCCCCAGTACCTCCTTTAAAAAAAAAAAAAAAGGTTTCCCAATGTACAGAATACACATTCGCAATGTTAAATTTGAACCATCATTCTAAAAATATTCATTAAATAAATAATTATAGTTACAGATTTAAAGACTATTTCAGTGGTAGAAAGTTAAATATTTCAGTCGTTTTCCCACAGTGAAGTTTATGTTCTTCCTGACCAAAATTACCATTTTCCACAAGCATGCCTTGGCATTAAGGCGTTCTCGGTCAGCTGTAGCTTAAAACGTCCAGGCATGCAAGGCAGGCTATGAAGAGATGGAGCAATTTTTCCCAGACAAGGCTTTTTATTTTCAGATGTTAGCCCCCAGGCTGAGTCCTAGCTTTTGTTTCATCATAGTAACTGTAACGCTTGATTCCAGATGTGCGGTCCCTTCTTTGCAGCATGGCTCATTGGAAGTAGCATTAAGTAAACAAATCCTGGCAGCCAGTTATTCTAAAGCATGTACATAAGCACCATATAAGAAGTAGCACTATTATGTGTCTTTGGGGGCTCCCCAGGGAAATTTCATTCGCACAGTGAGACTCGTATTTAATGTCAGGCCATTCCAACCAAGTGCTCCAAATTTGGCGAATCTCTGGACATTGTCACGGAATGTGATAACAAAATGGCAGTCTACTTTAATGAATGAAGTGAAAGCCTTTTTCCATAATGTGTTCAATGACTTGAGAAATTTTCAAAGAAATATGGATGCTTTTTAGCTTATCAAGTGGATTATTACTAACAAGCAAAACTACACATCAACAGTAACAGTTGAAGTATAAGTAAAAAGATAATTATACAGATTTGCTTTCAGTTTCAGTTCTGACATGTAGAGTTTTGGTTTGAGCTTTGACATGTAGACTGGTAAAGAGTTTGGAAGTCATCATTCTTGTCCTGAAACAAATAAGAAAAGCTGAACAAATTAAAAATAATGACTTCTTAGGTCCATCCGAGAATTGAGGTCTTGGGGCAAACCAGCACCCTGATATCTGGAGAGAAAAATGAATAGATAACAACAGCCGAGATAAGGTGATCCTTTTGGCTCCCACTTTATTCAGTCTAGTTGAGGCTCTTATAACCTCTTATCTTGAATATTTAACTGTATTCCTACTTCAATTTATCCCTCGTGAAATTGCCAAATGTAGCACCCCAAACATCACTTTACGCCTGTCACTCACGTTCTAAAACCCCCACTGTCCTTCAAAGCCTCACTCTCCAATCTCATTCTCTGAACATATCCTATCTGCTCCATTTGGCATGGTTTTACTGCTGTGTAATTCCCATTTCACCTATGCTCATGCTTTATTCTGTACATGCAATGTATACTTGCTTTCCCCTCAACCAGCCTAAATCCAGTCCAGCCTTTGGTAGGCAACTCTGCTTCCTCTCCCAGCAGCAGAGTCATTGTCTCCACTGCCATCATCATCATCACCGTCATCCCAGTGCTGCTGGCACAGCCCTTTATACTCAAAGAGTTGGCACTGGCAGACACAGGCTGGCCATCAAACACCTTCCTCCCGCTCTAAGAGAAGGTAAGGACTGAACTGAGAGTAAGCATTTATATCAGTTGACCAGTGCTGTGACATTCACAGGTGGAGATTCAAAAGTGTCAGTCCTCGATAGATTAGAGATTTCTAAAAAGAAAGGAAGAAAAATGGGTGATCCTATAGCACAGATGGTTTCAGTTTTGCTTTATAGTCTTTCAAAGCATTTTCACACATAATATAATATTTGATTATCTACATCTTATAAGTTTGGGGAAAAAAAACAAATAGCTAAGAGATAGAAAATATATGTGATTTGCTAAAACACATGACTTGTAAGTGGTAGACCTTTTACTTCCAAATCTGTTGATATTTCCTCTATGTTCTATTACTCATATACTAAAAGAATTTCACAGTGATTGTCCCCATTATGCCTGGTCAAAATGGGATAGATAAAATAATTTACCTTGAATCACTAAAGAACAACTGGCTGTCTTAATAAGTTTGCATTTATTAATAGAAATTCATCAAGTATTTGTCTTCAAGAAAATGAAAGTAAAAATATATTTGTATTCTTTCTACTAAGAATTATTCTAAAGGCTGGCTTCCTTTCTCATTCATTCATTCATTCATTCATTTATTCAACTAACATTTATTAAGCACCTACTATGTCTCAGGCATTTTGTTCAGTGCTGGGTAACCATGGAGAACAAAAGAGCTTTTGAACATTGAGTTCATAAGTAGAAAATAAAATTGGATTTCAGATAAGTTTTCTCATCTCATGTGCAATTTTTCGTATCATTTGGAATCATTGGAAACTCAATTTTCCTGTTGTGTAGTACAAAAAGCTTTGAAAGGATTCCATCTAATGTGGAAATAAAATTCTGCACAGCTTCACCCTGCTGCAAGCTACTAAGCATTAGCTTATGTCTAAATGTTCTTTCTTTCTCTAATTGCTTTCTCTAGGATCACTAATCTTCCAAAGAATCATTGTTTACATTATGCCTTTGCCCATTAAACAGAGAAGCATTTCTTTCCACCTTTTCCCTACTCCCAGGAAGGGTTAAGAGCAACTGTTAACACAATTAAAGCTCAGTTTAATTTCCATGATCCATTTGCATTTGCAGTAAAACACCACGACTGTGGACTCCTGGAGGATTTTAAGTACCATGGGATCAGGTTTATTCTCTTGCCCTAAGTGACCTGTACAGCAGGAAAGCAAGGTTCATCCTGTGGGGCACCAAAACATTCAGACTCACTAAGCAAGGTCATTTGAGATGCTCGCTCTGTTTGCATAGGAATAGGCATTTTAAAAACTGTCCTGCTTTGACTTTCCATAAAGCTGAGAATCAACTCAGCAAACACTAGCCAAATATCCATTGCAGCACGAAGCGGAGTCTCAAAACCACAGTGGTCTGGAATTCTGTTCCACTGAGGAAATCCATTCAAGAGCAGATGCCCTCAATATATGTCCCATCCTCTGGGGCTGAGATTCTAGATAGTACGTACATTCTCAGAAGCCTGTTAGATGAGAAGGATGACAGAGGTGTCACCCAGACTTTGGGAGTTATTTAAAATTAATTAATTTAACCTGACCTTTCCCTAGAAATATAAGGCACGATAGACTGCTAGTGATAATTGATTCTGGAGAGCCTCCAAAATGGTTCAAGGAAAACACGGCTGTGCTTTATAACTGTTCTCGTTTGCTCTGGATTATAAACTATTTTTAGTACTTAGTTAATAAAGCTGATTTTCTTAGGGGGCCAGCAGTGGAACACATGAGCTGCCATGTCAGATGCAATTGCAATGGAGATTTGCAATGGATGAACCTAAGGAAATTAACTTCGCCAGTGCTGACTGATTCTGAGAGCCGAGCATGGGAGTGCCTGCTTGTGATTTCTAAAGGGGGTAGCGGGAGCCAATTTTTCAGTTTCCCAAAATAAATATACTATCAAAGTTACAGGTGGACTCGATAAAGTTTATAACTTCTCTTTTCTTTATTTTTGTGCAGTGATGTTTTAATGTTAATCGAGACATGAATAAAATGATTTCAGAATATAATAAGCGACATATAGTTAACGCTCCTAAGTGCTTTACATGTAAAGTATCCTTACATTTTAAGATGCTAATTTTTCTCAATCTCTGAAACAGTCCTAATGGTGCTTCTTAGAATCGATGACATCTTAGGATCAGCAATGTATAGTAACTGATGTAACCCTCTAATCAACTTTCTAAAAGAGGGAGTGGCACTACTGCCGTTTTACAGATGAGAAACTAAGGCACAGAGACATGTTACAAAAGTTGTCCAAGATGACACGTCTAGTAAAGAGCAGAGCCGGGATTTGCACACAGGCAGTCTGGTTTCAGATCTCAAACCCTCAATCACTATGACATGTTGCCTCCCCACCTCATTTGGATATTACTCAAGTGCCCTGTGAGCCAGACCTCCTCATGAGGGACCACCAAGAACAGGGTCTGATCAGTAAGAAAAAGACATCAATATGTGCAAAACAGAAAACACATAATACTGATTTGTGTGTTTACTGAAAAGTATGTCAAAACTATACAGATCTTTCTATTTTACTGTTTTTTACCCAAAAATAATTTTTGGCGTGAAGTCCATGCTGTAAAAAAAAAATGTAGTGCATTTTTCACATTCTACTTTTAATTGCTAAATAATATTCCATTAAATGAATGGACATGTGATTTTCATGTTTCCATTATTATAAACAGAACTGTAATGAAACATATTTGAACACCCTTATTTAAGCATGTGTTTCTCCAAATAGGTACAGAAAAGGAGAATTGCTGAGTTGGGTATGCTCCTATTTTCTATTTTGAAGATTAATATATTTTAACCATGACACACAAGCCTGTTATATAGCATTGTGCTCCCAAGATGAGCAAATTCATTACAATTATATACTAGAGCAGTTGTTTCTCAAACTAATTTGAAATGTTTTTCTACATTTATGTGGAGGATCCTTTCTAATACCATTTTTAATTAGTTTCACACACGCCCTAAAGATATTTTGTATAAAGAATCCTGTAAATTTGGATAGCAGGGGCTGGGACAGGACTTGCGGCCAAGAGCAGTTCTTCCATGACATACTACGGGAGAAAAGAGGTGCCCTTGTTACTTTGCACAATTCAGATGCTTCTCAGTCTGTAAAACACGCCAAGATGGCGACATTTCGCTTGGCATGAATGACACTAACAAGGGATAAAACGATATGATAATTTACCTCTTGCTGGATCAAAAAAATCATGAATGGAAACAAGTCCTATAATATTCCTCGTGTTCTTTCGGCACGATGAGTTTAGTCCTCTTGACTCCAAAGTGTTTATTTTCACAAATTATTTCTGTCAAACAGGATGGTGTCTAAGCGACAGAATGTCTGCTTAGGAGAGGACACGTGGGATCCCTTGATTGCCATCTCTGGGATTAGAATGGTGGTTTTCAGCTAAATTTCTTGACTTTGTTTAGTGTTAAAAAACCGTTATGCTCATCAAAAAAAACCTAATAAGAATAGCGAGACTGTAATCTTGAAATGGTGTAGGCTTTTGCATATTAGTTTATCTGCTGTAAAATCACCTTCCTTCAAAGGCAGGCAGCTACTAAGATGAATTTCTTATCTCAAGTAGAAAGTGCTTCACCTCCTCTCTCAATGCAACACTTCTCTCACAGCTGCAGTAACTTGCAATAGCACTTCAATTAGAAAATAAATAGTCACACGGTTTAGGAATAACTAGACATAATAAAAATAACTGTCTCTCAGGCACTGGGCGCTACTTAAAAAGGAACCAGAGAGTTCTCATTTGGAGAATTACTCACAAGCTTCAGGATCAGAAGACACATGAATATACAAGACCTCAGCTGGTTTCAAATTACAGAGGGGAAGAACGTGGAAATTCTATCTTCTCCCTTAAATGCTTTCATCTTCCAAAAAAAGAGTCTGCATGGACGGGAGAAAACGTGTCTTCCTTATACCCTTGAAGTTCTATGTATGTTCACCAAATTAGTTCTTACACACGATTTGGCTCTACACGGCAACAATAAAGCTAAGAATTTTTTAAAAATGTGTTAGGTAAAATAAATTGGCTGCCCATTTTGGTGTTGCTGGGAGCAAGCCCTTTTTCAAAAAGTAAGAGGGACGAGATAAAAATAAAAGTGGGGGCTTTCCCCAAAAAATGGACTGTACCGTGCAAAAGTTGCCATTTAAGCAAAAGTTGGAATTAAGCTGGTTTCAGTCCAATAGAGATAGTCTGTCAGAAAAAGACAAAATATACTGTAATAACAATCTGTGACCATTCTCAGCTTTGCAAGACCCATCTTTATAATTAGAAACCTAAATGTCAACCAGTTTTTTTGGGGGGGAGGGGGGCAGGTACCAGGGCCGAGGATTGAAACTAAGATGGCCAATGCGGGAAGCTGGCGTTCAACCACTGAGCTACACCTGCTCCCCCAACCAATTATTTTAATTTCCCCTTTTAAACTCTCCTAATTGTCTTTATACACTAAGTGTAACATGCTATTTTGAGACTTTTACTGTGGTTTGAGCTCTTTCTGCCCAGTTTCTCTTTAAATAAACCCATTCTGTTGATTATTATTGGTGATTCAGATTGTTTGGACAGTGTCTGGAATCATAAGTGGGCTCCTGAGAATACCCCCACCATCCCTGCAACCGGTGAGAGACCAGGTGCAACGGATACCCACAGGACCCCCCGTGTCTGCTGCTCTATTGCCACCCACGGAACACGGAGGGTTACGCTTCCCCGGCCTCTGAGCTCTGCTCTCTTTGCTTGAGTCTTGAGGTTTATTGTTAGACTAGGTTCTGCTTTGGTTTTGCCCTGGTCCAGACATGTCCTTGTTGAGTACCTTGTCCTGTCTGTGCTGATCGGGTATGAGGTTTTGGAACACCTTAAGACAGACATTTTTCTGTTTGCCAGACCCCCATGTAATTTTCATTTTCGGAACCTTTGCCGGAACATGGGCTCTCCTCAATTTAAAGTTAAATCTCTCTTCTCCTTTGGCACAGATGTCTGTTACTTACATGTTTTCTCATTATGGCCTAGTTCATGTTTGCTTTTGAATAACTGAGTAAAATCTCACCAGCGATGACTTGAGTTTGCAGTGGCCTCTTTGGGGAATATTTGAACTAGTTAAAATAATACACTTGACAGATGAACTGGAAAAGAGAGTTTCCTAGACTCCACATAAGGAGCGCAGAGCATTTTCAATTGGTATTCAGAAGCTTCTAAATGACAAAACGATTCTAAAATAGCCTCTTTAAAAGATTCCTTAAAGGATGCAGAAGAGCTAAAATTCTAGCCCTTCTGCTCCCCCGTGTAGTCCCACAAACCCCTTTCACTCAATCCTCTTTCCACCCGGTCCCCCAAAGCACGTAAGTCAGCTGCCCCTAAAGAACAGGCCATCTTGAGCCCAGGGCAGAACTTTGTCTCTTTATAAAGCTTTTCCTGAACCCAGAGAAAAAACCAGAAAAATTGCAAAAGAAATTGCATCGACTAGTTCAGACTTCCTTTTGCCCACTACCCAAACGTCTTCTCCCAATTGGGCCACCTTAACATTCCTTTACCGTGTGAGATGTCTCTAAAGGAAAAGATTTTCCCACAAGATAAAATCATATTCCAGATCACCATTGCCTGCATGCACACCATGGCAAAAGCCCAGTTAGACTTCGCTTCTCCCTAGAATCATATCAAAATCCTATAAAAACACACATGGACCCTTCCAAGCTATCTTAATTCTCTCCGGTCAAAACACTTTTGAGACATGCTGCCTAGTGTCAACCAGCGAGTCCCAAACTTCTGTCAATTGGTTATTCCTCTTTAAAAATTAAGTAAAACCTCAGCTCCCAAACTGTTATGTGATTGGCCAATATAAATCAAAAGAGACCTTAATGCAGCCAAATCTTAGGCTTACCCAACTACAATTTATCTTTGGGAGTTCTCACTCAGGAGCCTAGAGGTCATTAGAGACCCACCATTTGCCAAGGCAAAGACAAAAAGGCAGCACGTGTATATAATCTAGTGAATTTTGTTTTTCTGTGGTTTGTCTTTTTGTGTTTTTTTAAGAGTCAATTTGAGTCATGGAAAAAATTTTGAATTATAAGTCTTTTTCTTGCATTTGTCTAAATGTAAATATATATAACATATATGATATTTTTAAACCTCTGGATGGTATTGTTAAAATAACTTGTAAAATTCCTTAAAGCAACTTTATTCAAAGATAAATAAGTGCTTATATTAATTTAATAATCCTAAAACCCAATAATTAAATTAACTTGTAATGCTTCAAATGTTCTTAAAACCTAACCCAAATGTTTTAAAGAATCTAAAACTTACACAATCTAGTAAATCTTTGGCAAATGAGACTACACTGTTGTTAAAATTGAGTTGTTGGTGTAAGATACAAGTATGTTTTTACTTTTACGTGGGTATTTTTCTATGTTTACAGGTTTAAGGCTTACTGATTAAATAAGCTAAAGTCATGTTTATTAACTTTTAGATGACAAGGATTGTAAAGTCTGCATTAACCCAATCAACTCATTATTTTGTCAAAGTTTATTTTAACAATAACTGTGCTTTATAGGGTATCAACTTAAAGACGGTTTTTGAATCTTTTGGTAACTTAATTTAAGTATGTATGTTATATAGAAGGTGTTTTCATAGAGGAAAAAATGGAAATCGTTGTGTCCTAAATAAAAAGGCTGGTCATTGCAAAATGAAAGGGGAAAAAAGGAAAATATAGGACAAAACATGAACAGATATGGAAAGCTATAGAACGTTTGTGGAAAAAAATTTCATTTCATGTGGTCAAAATGGGTACAATTTGATGGATTTATTTACAAGAGTTTTAAGTGCTTTCATATCAAATATATACTGAATTGAGTTTTCTTCTGTTACAAAGGTAAAATATCCTTGGATGATTGGCCTGTTCTTAGCAAGAAGTTATAAAATGTTTCTTTCTCTTTTGAGCAGTGTAAAAATAGTTTCTTGAACTTTGAATAATCATGCTATCTCCCATAATAACTTTTCTAAATTTTATTAATAGTTTGGTTAAATAGGGAACCAAGTGCTGTTTTGCAGTGATCCATGATTTTGCTTAACTAAGTGTTCAAACCCTTGACAACTTTAATCATTTTGCTTCCCCCAAATCAAGTTCTAGATAATGCTTTCTCAATTTCTCTTTGGGACTTCTCATTTAGATGACATATTTTAAACCTTGCTAGAAAGGACCTGAGCAGGCTTACAAAAGGATTTTATTGCTATTAAATAACAGGAAATTAACCCTTGGATTCATATCTCAGTTTAAGGGGGCCTCTCCGAGGAACTAATATCAAACATTCATCCTTACAAACGACTATAAATTGAAACTAGCCAAGGGTCAGGATTAGCCCGTTCTGGAAGCAGGAGACCTCAGAGGTAGACAGCTTTACCCAGATTGTGGAGCAAGAAACCACAGAACTAAACTTTACCATTCGGTTCCTGCTGAGTTTTTTATTTGAACTACTTGACAATCCTCCCTAATGCCGAAAGAAATCATTAGTTACAATAATATTACTTTTAAAATACCAAGTATTTTAAATGTAGAATACCCTTTAGCTCCAGCATTACAACATAATCTCTGCTATTGCCCACCTAACCAATTGCTGGCTTGGCACAAAACTGCTATCTGAAGAAAAGACTAGAAATTTACATAAATCCAGCCCCTGCAACTGTATTTAGAACTGTTTCAGCTCCAAAAAGACATAAAATTTGAACCACCATTGATGCCAATACATTCACAGACGACACTCTCCCTCATGCGAATGAAAACTTCCTGTCACTGCACATTTTCCTATTTATGTGGAATACCCAAATGGAAAACATCTCCTTGGAGAAATTCTCTCTGAGTTATGTGATCAAGCCTTATTGTTTCATCATAAATATCTTAAATGGCTCCTTGCTTACAGTGATACTGGTTTTAAAATAAATGGTACAATTTTAGTCATCATTAATTCAATCTTTGTACACAGAGTTTCAAAATATTCAAAGTTTCCTTACAAATCATTTGGTCACTGGAATATGTCTGTTATTGCCTTGTATAATACCAATAAACTTGATGTTCTCTGGGGTGATCAATACTCCGGATGAGCTTGTAGAGGAAATCCTACCCATGAAATGACTGGATTTGCTTGTGTTCTTCTGAAGCTCCTTACCAGAAATATTGCTTGTTCTTCTAGGATAATTAAACCTCCAACTCATTGGTCTTGCAAAGACTCTATCATCTGATGTCATCCTACACCTAAAGTTACCTGATACAATGCTTATTTCTTGTGTAAAAAGGATATATATAAAGGACTCCCCCATGACTGGTAAGAATAGGATACCTTACTGTGCCTAAGTTTGTCAACCTTGTGAAAATAGGGATAATACTCTCAAGCGCTTAGCATACCATAATATGGGATTTCATTATTTCATGTGCACCATCATGCTTTCCTTGGCACATATGATTTGGGGCGAGCAACTATAAATAGATCCAAGGTTACGGAACGGAGTTTTAACTCCATCCCAAAGACTCTTCAGACCCTCCAAGAGGAAGCAAACTGCCTGGCATTCATGATTTTACAAAATAGACAGGCCAGCAGGGGGGTACTTGCACCCTGATACACGAGCAATGTTGCTTTTATATTAATAAACGTGGCACTGTAGTAGGCAATATAAAAATCTTAAAAGGTAAAATACTCTATTTTGATATTGGTCAGGCACAAGCATTTCAATGGACCAGTTTATTTCCAGAGCTTGGGTCCTGGTTCAATGGAATTTGGAGATGAATGACATGCTTTGGCTAAATGGTTTTAATAAAATTATTGGAATATATATTTTTAAAATTTCTTCTTGTACCAATTGTGTTTCAAGAGTTTGTTCAAATTCATTGTCACCCACGAGACAAATGATTGTTCTTAGATTTGTCAGTCAAAAAGGAAATAGGCAGCCTGGTGAACTGAGACTAACATCACAGATAAAATCAATAATAGGCTCCCAGACTCAAAAAGGAGCCATAGTCATAACCCACTCAAAAAAGTCAGGAATCCTACTCCAAGAGTCTTAAACGTAAACAGCCACCCCGACGCACCACCCACAATCAAGAAAAATAAGTGAAACATGAAAGAAAAAGCAAAACCGATTCTGCTTTGACTGCCTGATCCTTAAATACTGTGACCACCAACTGGAAGAGAGAGAACGGTGGCGTCCGGGGTGTTTTGGTCACGTTCTCAATGAAATCACGGAAAGTGACCAAAAGGAGGGACTGTTGAGTCAACTAAATTGGCTGTTTACTTTGGTGTTGCCAGGAGTGACCCCTATCTCAAAAAGTAACAGGCACTTTCTAAAGAGAAAAGTAAAAGTGGAGCTTTCCAAGAAAATGGAACGTACCCCGAGAAAGCTGCCATTTAGGCAAAAATCGGAATTAAGCTCATCTCAGTCCACTAGAGATAGCCCATCTGAAATAAACAGGTATACAGTAATAACCGAATGACCATCATTTCCAGCTTTGTAAGACCCTCCTTTATAATAAGAAACCCAAATGCCACCAAATTATTTTAATTTTCCCTACTTGTCTTCATAATAAATGTGGCTAACTATTTTGACTCTTACTTTGGTTTCAGCTCTCCCTGCTCAAGCAGTTTCTCTTTCGATAAGCCCATTATAGGAGCAGGTGTAGCTCAGTGCTTGCAACCCTGCTTTGCGTGTATTTTTTAAATTAATTTATATTTAAATTTAAAAAATATAAAAGTAAACTAAAATTATTAAGGAGCAGGTGTAACTATTAAGGAACAGGTGTAGCTCAGTGGTTGAGCACCTGCTTCCCATGTATGAGGTCCTGGGTTAATCTCTAGTACCTCCTAAAGATAAAAAAATAAATAAATAAATCCATTAGACTGATAATTACTGGTGTAAATCATGATGTAAATGTAAAAATACATGGATGTGCAAAGCGGCATGCAAATCAAACCACTGAGATGCTTCAAAGGGCATTCACAGTTCTGGAAGTGTAAAGATGACAACAGAAGAATGATTTTGCTGCTCAGAATGTGCTCCACAGATCAGCACGTCAGCCTCACCTGTGAGCTTGTTAGACCTACACGAGCTCGGGCCACATGCCAGAAATCATAAATCAGAATTTGCATTTTAACAAGTTCCTCTGGTTCTCAGTCATTAAAATTTGAGAAGCATTGCACTATACTATACAGCCCAGTAATAATTCTGTTTTCAATTTTCATTAGGCCAAGTACATGAGCAGTTGCAATGCTGTGCTTTGCTTAGCTAATTATGTAGACTTTTTATAAAGACCATAGCTACTTGGAAACTTTCCAACTCTCTTCATTTTGTTCTCAAAAAAGTTCATGAGAGCCTTTAGATGAAAATAACATACCTGTTGTGTTCGGAGGATCATGCTAACTGTTTACATTTAGAATATTTATTCAGAGAATGGTGTTCAACTTAACACTTTTCACTATTTAACAAAACCCTCGTTAGTCTGGGGAAAAATATTGGTAGTTATTATGAAGTGACAGATTTATGTTTTGTCTCCTATCACATTAAAGAAATGTCATAAGAAAACATTATTTATTATCTTTGGTTAGTTTAAATGTACATAAAATTATTATCTGGCTGTTTGTCTCGATTTACGACAATGTCTTGGTAGTTTATCTTCTCATCAAGAACTCGATTTTTTATCATATAATCATTTGATTTGTAAGAATTAGCCCAAAGGGAAAAATCAGATTAAATTTAAATTTAGAAACATGGGTTAATATCTTTTAAAATAATTTCTTCATCCTCAAAACAAACCAACAACCCCCTGGCTCACCAACCCCTTACCCCGCCCCCCCAAAAAAAAGAAATAAAGACGTTTTTCCTAACCAGACAAGTGTCTCACCAGATTAATCACATCACTTACATGCCTGGGTTCTTATTATCCATATCTGTAAAATGAAGAGGTTTTACCTGATCACAAAGTTTCATGATACACATTCAGAAAAAATTTTGTGTTTATATAAAACGACCATTCATTCTCTGCCATGCTTTTTATGATATGAATAAACACATACAGTTTGGCAGCCTTTCCCAAGATTTCTAAAGGTTGCAATGGCGCAGGTGTAAATAAATTTGCTGGAAATGATGTGATGTACAATGCTTTCTGCACAGTTAAATCAAGCATTTTGATTACAGAATTGAAGATCATTTGGTTTTTTATTATATTTCATCAATTTATTACATATGCAAGACTACATTTATGTATGTGGAAAATATGATTGTTTCTTAAAGCAATACATTTCCCTCACTATCACTGAGGTCCTTTCAGCATCACATGTGATGACAATCGGTCTCAAATTGAGGCATGCCATACCATCTCATTCATTCACTATCCTCAGCAGGAAACTATAGCTCCTCAGTCAAACTTCTTGCCTTTCAAAGAGAATCAATTTGTGCAACCACTTATGGTATCCTCAGTGCATGTTACTCCAGGGATGCTAAAACTTTCAGAGTTGGTATGTCCCACAATATAATCCGGCATGATGCAGAGGATCTGCAGAGTGGCAAGGAAGACAGAGGGTAAGGCATATCTGATTGGCTGTTATTATTTTTCCAGAAAAAACAATATATCATCAAATTGAACACTTGGTAAAGTCATTAATATGAATCCTATTTAATATTATTCTGGCAAAATATAATTTATCAATGTAAAAATGACCCTGTTGTAGCATATATACAGGCAGTCTCCACGTTATGACGACAGTATTCTTCAAAGGTCCTTTGTAAGTTGGTTGTTTGAAACCTGAGATTTATTTTCCCATAGAAACAGGGTTATAAATGATAATCATATTCTCTGGTCAATTCAGAAAATCGCTTTTAACACAGAATATTGCCATGCTGTAATTATAAGACAGCTGGTACAGAGTGTGTCTTGAAATCAGACAGCTTGAAACTAGCTTTGCCTAAGGAAGCCCCTATTCCTTTATTTTTATGGCTACCTAAGTTTCCCCCCCTAGTACCTTTTTTCTTGTATCTAAGTTTCTACCCTATAGTTGTCTCCTGGAACTCTGGTTTTTCTCTTCTGTGGCTGCTCAGCTGTTAAGTTGACTCTTGAGCTTGGCCAGTGTTGGTTTGGAGATGGCTTGTATTGGCTAATTGAGAGCCAATTTTTAATTTTTCAATTATTTTTAAGCCAGATGTTCAATACAGCCATTATTAAAAGCTCAATTACATAAACTTACAATGAAATTATATTAAAAACAAGGGTAGCAAATGATTAGAACTCACTAGTTCTTAGTAATTTTATTACATTTTACTAGAATCTATACTCCTGAGGTTATTACATGTATTGTATCTCTATTATATAAATACTACATAAATATATAATGGTGTGCTACTGTATATCTTTTCCCAACTCCAGATTCAGTAACATCATGTTGGTAGGTTCAAGTTGACGGTGGTCAATTATATTGCTTTCTGTACTAGAGGCAGCCAACTATGTCCTTCCAGCCCCATCTGACCTGGCACCTGTTTTTGTAAAGAAAGTTTTATTGCAACAGTCATGTTCATTAGTTGACACATTGTCATGGCTACTTTTGCAACACATTGGCAGAATTGAGCCACTGCAACAGAGACTGCATGGCCCAAAAAGCCTAAAATAATTACTATCTGGCCATTTAAAACAAAAGTTTACCAAGTCTTGCCCTAGATTTAAAAAAGCAATGGAAAAAAATGTTACTCATTTAAATTTTAAAAGTGTGTCATGTCTGCACCTGTTACATTGAGAAAAGCAAAACAAATTGAGAAAAATTTCATCCAGTATTCTAAAACTACTATCCAATTCAGAAAGGAAGTCAACTGAAATTCCAAAATACATCTTTGCTTTTCCACTTTGGCTTTATTTCTTAACATAAATCAAACTATCAACTAACATTCACATCAACCTATACTTGTTTACAATGACATGAATAACTTCTTTGTGGAATTAAATAGTAATCAAGCATATACTCATGGTCTGACCTTGTGACACTATTGTTAGCAAGAGAATTTTATAAAACTGATAGTGGATTTCATGAGATCACATATCAGATATTTATATTTATTGAGAAAAGAGTTAGCAAATTGGGATACAGCTCTGTTTGTCAAATCATGTTTGAATTGCAGCCATAGGTTAGCTGAAGATAACAAGCGTTTGTCAAAAATCAAAAGAGCATTATGAGAGAATCAACTGGATATAAGGAATTTACAATGAAGAATACTGTCTATTTCATTGTTGTTTTTATATTGAAGGCTACATAACCTTTACATCAGTAAAATCTCTAATAAACTTGCATATGTGTATACAGGCATACTTTTTTTCCTTAGGGAGCCAGTTGTTAAACATTTACAGTACATAATAGCCCTGGCCTACTCCTAACTCTTCCTATCTTTCAGTGGTCAACTTGAAGCTACCAACATGGTATAACTGAATCTGGAGTTGGGAAAAGATGTATAGTGGCACACCACTATATAATATTTATATAGTAGAGATACAATACATGTAATAACCTCAAGAGTACAGATTCTAGTAAAATGTAGTAAAATGACTAAGAACTGATGAGTTCTAATCATTTATTACCTTTGCTTTTTTAAAAATATACTTTAACTGTAAGAATATATGATCTGACTTTTAATAATATTTCATCCATGCTATTTAGCCCCTTACTTAGAAGATACGGCTGGCGGGTAGAAGAAACCTTTCCCTCCTATCTCCAATGAGTCATGACTTGGGCAGGGTCTTGCCCTCGGTTTGCTACACAATGGTTGTGGGGATTTAGTAGCTGGGTTAGGGTGTAGGGATGAGTGGGGTGGAGGTGAGGAGGAGGGAGAACTTTCCTTCCACTTTCTTTACTCAGAATTGAGCAACTTTTGAACTACACTCTGTTTGCACCTGACGCATTCGCTCCCTCTGAACATCAGCCCTCGCTGCTGTCTCTGTGGCTGGCTCTGGCCCTGTATCCTTTCTAATGAAACGAGGTCTCAGGTAGCTGTGGGGTGGAAGGCTCAGGTCAGATAAGCAGTAGTAATTTGCATAATTATGAGTCTCAGGTAGGCCTAGTCTTATCAAATCTTGGAATGCTTTCTTGTCTATATCGAATTGGAGTGGACTTATACAAAGAAATGGAGCCATGGGCAGCTGATATAAATATATATATATATTTGTGGATTTCCCTCTGGTTGACATTTGGCAAAGACCGTAATAAACTGATGAGAACTGAGTTCAAATACATAGCTAATGTTGGTCCTGCAAAAGCAAATTTAACAAAGAATTGTGCATTTTAATTAATCTTCCTACCTAATGGCGTTAACTTAATCTTCAGCTGTGGTAACTACTGGACCCAAGTGTCTCTGTGGGTCCCATTCCGTTACATTCTTTCATTCGTAAGTGTGAGCCACCTGGCTAGAACGTCTGCCACTGCATTCAGTGCCAGGCTTTTTCAGGAGGCTTGGAAAGAGTGCCTTTCCTTCTTCACCTCTCCAAGGGTACCTATTTCTCTTTCTTACGGATGTTTCAAGTTGCCATCATTATGCTAGGCATTCAGAAAAAGAAACGGCCTCTGCCCTCTAGGGGCTCACGTAAAAATTTTACCTTTGAGAATATTTTATGAAGACAGGACTTTTACTTGGGCTTTCGTGGTTGGTAGAGTGGAAATTTATTTCATTTTTTGAAATGTCACATGAGATGTTTGGTTTTTGTAGATGTAGACTTAAATACTGCAGTTGTTTCTGAGTGTCTCCTTCAGTTATCTACTACTGATCATTGATTCCAACATTTCATAAATCATTCTAAGAAAACATAACTGTGCAGCTTCATGCATAGCTTATAAAAATGAATTTATGAAACGAAGAGGGAATATTTCTGGATGGAGAATTTACTAGATCAAAATAATAACAACAAAACAAAAACAAAAACCAGGAGTTTTATCAATCTAATAGATTGATGACTGCTATAAAAATATAAAACAAAATTCTATTTTTTTGTAATGTTTGAGAACCATTTTTATAATAATTAGATAGGTGCTGTATATCAGAAAGGCAAGAACTAACAACAGATATGGCATTTGCTCTTCTGGAAGTTGATTACAGGGTAAATAATGTGATAAAAGCAAAAATAAAATCAATAATATGAGTAATGATGATTTAATATAGGAATAGGAAAATTATAAATTTGAAAATAATGACTAAATGGTAAAGCCTTAGCCTGGGCTATAAAGTATCCTAAATAAAAATATATAGGAAAGCTATTTCTAAGATGCCCGCCATCTTTTCTTATATTACTAGGAAAAATAAGAAGAGTTGAAGAGAGATAAATCCATGATTAATAAATGCAAAATTTTAAATTTTGCTGTTTTAAGATTTCTAACAGAAAGTTTCCCAATGGGTGATATATTTCAACTGAAAGTGTATTAATATAATATAAAATAAATCAAGTGTTTACTGAATAAAATCACACAATGAATAAAATTACTTTTAAAATAAAGTAATTAAAATGATTAAGAATCTATATCCTTTTCTTTTTTCCTTTTAATTCAAATTCAATAATTGCCTCCCGCCTCTTT
>JAQZBX010016381.1:0-36537 GCA_029593785.1 Cabassous unicinctus | reverse complement strand
TATGTGTCAGGAGTCCAACAGAAAACCTCTGGCCCAACTCACCTGGACCATACTGCCACAAGGATGCTGGGATAGCCTCCATATTTTTGGAAATGCCTAGCTCAAGACCTGGCTGACCTTAACTTAGCTCAGAGTTCCCTTTTGCAATAAAGGGAACTGTACCATGACAAAAGAAGTCTCATACCAACACCATTCTAGTCTTCAACTTCTTAGCTGAAAGGAGCTACCAATAGGCCCCCCCCCCGCAAAAAAACAACAATAAGAGTTTCCTTAGAATGGCTGGATAGTATAGAATATGGGGAACTGGATTTGGGGAACTGGTCCAACCATTGTTTACCACTACCTCAGGACCAGATAGCCAGCCCTAGAAAAGAGGGAAGATCAAGGAACTGCCTTCATCAACTTAAAATGAGCTTTAATTAGGCCCTCAGTGTTAGGAATTCCTAAATTAAACAAACCCTACATTTTGTATGTAACTGAGAAATAGTCACTGGCCTATTTTTCTAAGCCAATAGATAACATAGCATGGGGGCAGCCATCTTGCTTAAGAGCCATAGGAGCTACCATTCTCTTAATAGAGCAAGTGATTAAGCTAACATCGGGCCAAACCCTACAGTCTTTACCCCACATATGATAAAATAAGTATTAGACGCTAAAGACTATCCATGGCTCACGGGTAACTGACTAAATATGTATCAAGCCCAATTACTACAAACCCTTGAAAACCAGTGAAGAGTATGCCAAACCCTCAACCCAGCCACCTTGCTGCCACAGGGAACCTGAAATCAAAATGAGATGAAGCCCTTATCCACTCATGCCTTCAGACTCCCACTCAAAATTATTCAAATAGGCCAGACCTAAAGAATAAACTCCTTAGAAGATCCAGACCTTGAGTGGCTTAGGAATGGAAGTAGCTTTGTTAGAGAAGGAGTTAGAAAAGCTGGCTAAACAGTAGTATCACAATTTGAAACTATAGCAGATAAAGCCACCCCCCCAGAGACTCTGAATCAGAAGGCAGAGCTCATTGTCCTTACCCACAGCTTAACTCTAGTCGCTGCTAAAAGAGCTAACCTCTACAGACTCTAAATACACCTTCCTTGTCCTTCATGCCCACTCTGCTGTCTGGTGAGAATGAGGGCTTACTCACTAACAGTAAGTCTCCTATCAAACATCAACAAGAAATTCTTAACTTACTATAAGCTGTTCTGCTGCCTCGAGAAATTTCAGTCATGCACTGTCCATGACATCAAATGACAAACATTGCTATAGTCAAGGGAAATGCATGGGCTGATGCAGCAGCTAAAGATGCAGCTCAAATTCAGACCCCCCTTCTAACTGTCCCAGATCTGGAATACACCTCCAATGAGAAAAACAGAGCAATTAATTTAGGATTCACCCAAGAGTGGGTTAGGTGATATACCAAAGAAAACCAAATCTACTTGCCTAGCGCTGTGAAATGAAAAGTCCTCCATTGGCTACACCAGGCCACACACTTAGGTAAAATATTCCATAACTTGCCTGGCCAAATGCTTATTTGAAGGCTAGGTCCTGACAAAAACAATCAAGAGAAATACACAAAAATGTTCTTTGTGTGTCCAATCAATGACCTTAGTAGTAGAGGGCTCAATAAGGCTTCTCCCAATTAAGGGTATCCTACTTAGGAGAAGAATGGCAAATGGACTTTACCCACATGCCATCATGCCAGGGTTACAAGTACCTTCTAGTGTTAATAGACACTTTTACTACATGGGTAGAGGCCTACTCCACCAGATGGAAAACAGCAAATTAGGTAACTAGAGTCCTCCTAAATGAAATCATCCCTAGGTTAAGATTATCCAAATCTCTCTAAAGTGATAATGAACCTGCCTTCATTGGCAAAAATAATCAAAGCCTATCTAATGTTCTCAGAATTGAATAGTACCTCCACAGTGCCTGGAGACCCCAATCTTCAGGAAAGGTAGCAATAAGTAACAGAACCCTAAAACAAACTCTAGCCAATCTTTGCCAAGAAACAACTTCACCTTGGATCACCAATCAGCCAGTTGCCTTGCTTAGACTATGTATAGCTCCAAAATGAGCCCTCTGAATCAGCCCCTTTGAAATGGTTTATGAGTGGCCTAGTCTTAGACCTAGTCTTTGATCAGGAAGCCAAGCTGGCGACAACATTATAATCCTAGTCCTGGGGATTCTTTTAAGGTGCAGCCCAGAGTCATTCCAAAATGGAGATCTATAATATTGGGTACATTAGATTTCCTGCCAGAGCCAAGTCTTCAAGTGTAAGTGGGATGGTTATTAGAGGAATACTTGTTTTAGGACTAAGCGGGGGGATGAGCACAGCCCCAGCACTGCTCTGATGGGTTTCTTTTGCTATATGGTGTGCTAGAATGGCAAAGGAATCATGTCCAAGGTAAGAATACATGGGTCATAATAAGGAAAAGAGGAGATAAAAGAAAACCATGGTAAAGGTAGGGTATTGTTGGGAATGAAGTTTGGGCATTGCAAAGGATATAGAATGAATAAGAGAATGTTTAGATAAATGATGAAGAGGAAAAGACAGGGAATAAGATACAGAAATCCAGGTAGGGGTTTTGGTTGTCATCTACTGGTTTGGACATCTTGGGTTGAAGCTGTCTACACCAGATGCTGTCTAATTCTGGAATCCTCATGTCAATTTTAGCTTGAGGTCCCAAATGAGAGTGATCTACTGAGAGCTTGGACTATGTTATAGTTGTGACAGTTGGATCCAGGGGTCAATTCCCTGTTGTTTTACTGTTATAGAGATGGTCAATAAGACTTGATAAGATCTTTTCCAACTAGCCTCCAAAGCAGTTTTTCATTGATATCTCTTCCAGTATACCAGGTTCTGGGTTGAAGATCATGAAATGTCCACTGTAGAGGAATCTTGAGAAAGGCACCCTGGATCTTTGAATGGTGAAACTGGGTATATGCTATTAGTCCCTTAAAATAATTAGCAATTTCAGATTGTAATAAATTCGGTCTGGTATAATTGAAAAAAAATAAGCCTCATGAGTCTCCCCATTATGATTTCAAAGGGGGACAACTGATGTTTTCCTGAGGGAACAGATATTATGACGACTGAAGCTAAGGGAAGAATCTTAGGCCAATATAAAGAGATTCAGATAATTTAGCTAGTTTAATTTTTAAGATACCATTAGTTTTTTATACCTTTCTGGATGTTTGATGATGGTAGGGGCAGTGAAACTTTTTGTTGATGAGTAAAACCTTGCAAAATTCCTTGATTAGATTTCCAGGGTAATGGGTGCCTCTATTCCTTGAGAAAATAGCAGAAATTCAAGATGGGGAAAACAAAGAAGCTTTATAGCTACTGTAAAGTCAATCAACTTATGAAAAGGAAAAGCCTCTATCCATCCTGAGAACAGACATACAATAACAAGGACATAAACCATAGAAGGAGGTAGCTCTATAAAAACCTTTTGAAGATGTTCAAAGGGCCCTGTCAATTGTGGTATTAGACCTTGTCCCACGTTCACAATTTTGCCTAGGTTATGTAATTGGCAAATAGAATATGATTCATACACTTTCCTTCCTTCTTGTTAAAAGTTTCCCACCAAGTTTTTAGAGTTGACATAAGGGATTCTAGACCATGGTGGGTGTGTCCATGTAAGGTCTTGGGTATGGGCTAATTTGGGGGGTCAGGTGCTACCAGGTGGCTGTCCTGGGCCCAAGACAGGCCATCACATTGGTAGAGACATAAAATTCTCAGTCAAGTTTGCTTTTAAATTTCAGAAGCTGATTGTTGAATTGTACTCAGGGTTCCTTGCAAATCCTCCTTAATCTGGTCTACAGGTTTTAAAATCACAAGCTGTTGACCTGATGTTGCTTGTGCTGCCCTTTTAGCATAGAGATCAAATATTTCCTTTATGTTCCTCAGTGTCCCTTCTTGAGAAAGCTTCTGTTTTTATATTTGCTTTGGTCTTAGGTCATTTAGAGCCTCAAGGAGATAAATTATTAGGAGGCCATTTTTTATGGGAGTCCCTGCAGATTCCATGAATCCCCTTTGCTTCCAAAGCATGATAAATTCATGGAATACAACAAAGCCATATATACTATCTGTATAAACGTTCACTCTCTGAGAGTCTGGCAATTTACAAGCACTGGTCAAAGGTATTTATTAAGCCATTGAGGTTGATATAACTTCAGGTAAGGATTTATATTCAAGAGTCTCTAGGGATATAATTATTGCCTATGCCCCTGATAGTTACCATTTTCAGTTCTAAGGTAGGATCTGTCTATGAAAAGAATGAGATCCAAAATTTTAAAGGGGCTGTATCTGAGATACATTCTAGGGGTAGAAAGTTAATAAACAAAAGACAAGCAGCCATAGGTCTCATCTTACTCATGAAAGGAAGGAGCCTGGCTGTATTGAAGGATAGTTATATGTGGAGGGGTCAATGTATGAGGTCAGTCTAGTAGCAAAATTATGTTGGGTATTTACATGAAGAAGAAGAGTTTCTACTGCATGGGGGACCAATAGATATAGAGGAGTGGCAAGAAACATGTTCACTGAAGTCTCAAGCATTTTAGGTGCTGGAAAGGCAGTCCTAAGAAAAGGAGGATAGGCCTTGGCTATTGGCTCAAGGTTTAGACTGTAATAAACAATACATTTCTGCTTGTCCCCATGCTTCTGAGTTAGGATGCACATTGATTTCCATCCCTTTCATGTACAAATAGGAATAAATTCTTATCATAATTTGGGAATCCCAGAGAAAGTGGCTAGAATAAATCTCTCTTTAATTGAATAAATGCCTTTTCTGCATCAGTGTAGGGGAGGGGTTCTGGAATACTGGTTTTAATAAGGTTATGGGGTGGGGCTGTTATAGCTGAGAATTTAACTATCCGCTACCAACAGTAGCCACCTAACCCTAAAAAGCCCCCAAGTTGCCTCTTCTTAATAGACCTAGGGAAGTTTAGAATGGTGCTGAGCCTATAAGAAGTTAATCTTTTCCCCTCCTGAGATAGATCATGGCCTGAATAATTTACAATCCTTTGACAGATTTATAGTTTATCCTTGGCTGCTTTATGTCCTTGTTTGGATAATCTCTCTAGTAGGTAAAAGGATTTATTCTCACAAGACTTCTTAGTTTTAGAACAAATTAGTAGGTCATGAACATAATGGATTAAAGTAGACCCCTGTGGGAAGTTTAAGCCTTATAGATCCTGAATGAGAACCTGAGACAAATAAGAGGGAGGCTGAGTAAATGCTTAAGGCATGATTATCCAGATAGATTGTTGATTTTCCCAGTTATGGCAAATAGGTATTGACTTTCAGAATGCTGAGCATAAATCTATTACAGTAAAATAGGTGGAATATGAAGGATAGAAAAGAGATGATTTTTGGATAAAGAAATACCAGAAAACTTGGGGTTACTATTTTTTTTATTGCCTTTAAATCTTGGACAAACTGATAACTATATCCTCCCGGTTTCTTAACTGGGAATAGGGGAAGGGTTGGATAAAGGGTTGGGAGAGATAAGTTCAGCTTGGAGTTCATTTCCCTTTGTTGTGTTTTTGGCCCTTTCTTTTTCTAATGAATCCTAATAAAATGAGGCTATTATGGATGCAGATTGTCTTCTAGTAGCCTCTGCATATTTTGATGAACTCTACTATTGGTCTTAATCCTTATTTAGCTTCTGATTTTAGGGGATATTTATTTGGACCTTTATAGGATCAGCTCCAACTATTTTACCCACATCAGGTGATTTTTTTTGCCGCAAAGTCCTCTGGGACTTTTGCAGTTTTGGAGAGGGGACTTGTATTGGAAAATGCCCAATCTAACTCTGGTAATCAAAGTCAGCTATTAACTGATGGTGAAACAAAGAGTACTCTGGAATTTCAAGGAGCAGTCCCTCAGGTTTAAATTCTATTTTGCAACATAATTTGCTTAATACATCTTTACCTAAGAGTTTAGTTGGTGTGCTCTCACAGAGAAGAACTGGATGGGTATCCTGTAAGGTATCCTATAGTGACAGTCAATGGTTAAGACAAAAGGCTAAAACACTAGCAGTTAAGTCACTGAGTAAGAGGTGAGGTGTTTGAAATGTAGAAGATTAATAATTGAGAGTGGGGTCTCTTTATCAACTAAGAAAATCTGTTTCCTGTATGAATGATAAACTTCAAAGTAAAAAAAAGAAAAAAAAAGTCTGTTTCACCCCTTTAATTGTAATTCAACTTTCCCTTTTTTCATCTAGTCAATAGAGGGGAAGAGGCCACTTCTCCTTCGGACCCCCTTCAGGATTGGTGTATTGAGAAATCTGATTGACATAATTCCGTTTTCTTCTGAAGGACAAGGCATTCTTTTTTTCCAGTGTCCCCTTTGTTTGCAATACCCAAATATGTCTATTACAATTACTGACTGGCTAGGGCAGGGGAACATTTAGTTGTTTGATTTTCAGGGCCATGGGTTTTGCTGCAAGTCTTTCAATTTTTCTGCTAAGTATTCAGAAAAGGGAGTTAATTCCCATTTAGTCTACTGCTTCTTTACTAAATTCCTGTTCTCTGGTTTAATTCCTTTAATAAAATGTGAGGGTAGAGCAGGGGTTATATCCACACCTTCCTTTATTCCAGAGTGTTGCCAGAAAATGCTGATGTCCTCATAACCTGAGATAGTTTTGTAACTGAGGGTTAAGCATGAACAAATAATTATGATTACTAAATCATTATATAGATGTCTTTATATTACCAATAGCTGAAAGCTAATATATGAAATTACTGAAAATGGCTAGATTTTGCCTAGACCTGCTAGATCATTCCAAGTAGGTCTCTACCCTGTTTATGATTACTCTGTACTAGGCTCACCCTTGTATATGCTTCCCATTGTAATAGTAACCACTCCACCCATCCTCTGTTTAATATCCACAAGAAAACTTGTAACTGACCTTTGTTATATATAACCTT
Organism: Cabassous unicinctus; assembly: GCA_029593785.1. NCBI lineage: Eukaryota > Metazoa > Chordata > Mammalia > Cingulata > Chlamyphoridae > Cabassous > Cabassous unicinctus. Next base: position 29,601 of record JAQZBX010016381.1, on the reverse strand, counting down.
ATCCCAGACCCTTGGGACTCACCCTGGTTTGGTACCCTGCCTCTTGTTCACCCCTTTATGTTTATTAATGAAGGAATTGGGGTGCCAGCTCTACCCCAATTATTCATTAGCACCCTGTTGTTTTAAAATATTAGAATGTCTGCAAATCCAGGAGGTAGTTTTGGGGACTACAAGGCCACTGACCTACTTTGCTTGTGCAAACAAACTCTTTCTCTCTTTGAAACACCAGTGTCTCAGAACTTGGTCTTCACAGTGCATCAGGAGAAAGGACTCACTTTTGCTTGGTATCAGTTTTATCCAGTATTTGTTTATAAGTTTGGAAAAACGTTCAATTAATTTTAACAGGAAATATTTCAGGAATGTCTCATAATAAGGATTTGCCTATTTTCCAACACTTTTTATGTTAGCTTGTCTAGCATGAAGAGGATCCTGTGTCATGCTCTGGGCCTTCTCAACCAGCCTTACCCATCAATGTTTAGCATCTCCTGGACCAACTAACATTTGAACCAATTAGTTATAAATATGACAAAGCAGAATCATAGGTTCCTAATGGAATTCTAAATACTTCCACAAATTGATTCTAACTTTCTTTGGGTCTCAGGAAATCTTTATGATAGTTCTTAATTCTTTTCTAGCAGACATACCATGTTCCATAAACTTTAAAGTGGCCTGGACTAAATCACTTCCTCTCAGGGGTCAGAAAGATAAAGAGGGTCTGAAGGTTTCCAGGTCCTGGTGAATATGGGGGAAGAGTTGAGTTAAGGGGAACTGGGGGCTATGCTTTCAGTTTGGAGTTTATTACCCTTTGTTCTGTTTTTGGCCCTGTCTTTCCCTAATGAATCTAATGAAGTGAGGCTATTGTGGATGCACATTGTCCTCTAGCACCCTGTGCATCCCAATCAAAGAATGCCTCCCATTATTTTCTGAGGGCTTTAGAGTCTTTCTTTTCTAAGTCATCTCTCAATATTAGGATTCTGTGAATATGAAAAGTTCCTCAAAGTGGTCACTGAAAAGACAGATTATAGCTTCATTAGAATCACCCATGCACAAAGAAAGTCACATGCAACAGGTCCATTAAGAATCAGGAGTTTTAGCAATTGGAAGAGAGCAAGATTTGTTCTGACCTCAGTATGGTCCTTCAGTAAGTGGAAGGACCAGACAGACATCTAGACTGGAACAGAATCAGCTCTATGGGCAGTAAAAGGAGACTCCAAGACAGACAGTGAGAAAATTAAAGAACAGGAAGGAGGAGTAAAGAAAAAACCAAATGGGTGATCTGGTGACAGAACCAAAATCCCAAGAACCTAAACCAAAGTTCTAAATAAAAGGCAATTGAACTTGAGACAAACTATGAAGTTCAGCTATAAGATTAGTTTACCTTGGGGATGCAGAGTCTCAGGAGTCAAACAGAAGCTACAAGAAATCTTTTGTGGACACTTCACCTGGTCAGTCACTAGAGCCCACAGTCCCAGAAGGACACCTTCTATGTCTTGCCGGTGTCTCCAAACTTGTCAAAAGGCAAATCAGAGTCAAATTTGCAAATTACAACATTTTATTCAAGATGCCAAATATTTTGCTGCAGAAAGCAAGCCTGAGCATATGTAAAAACAGAAGCAGGTTCAATCTTCCAAGGTGTTAAATAATTTAACTACAGTCTACAGTCTTAAATTATAATTCAAATAATTTAAATCAGAGTCAAATTTGCAAATTGCAACATTTTATTCAGGATGCCAGATATTTTTCTGCAGAAAGCAAGCCTGAGCATATGTAAAAACAGAAGCAGCTTCAATCTTCCAAGGTGTTAAATAATTTAACAACAGTCTAGAATTGGACAGGGATTTCTCTATCTTATATGGGTTAGGGAGTTAGGACAGGTGAACTTTATTTTGTGTTGCATCAAATGTAATGAACTAAGAATTTGATTGTCTGTCTGGGTCAGGTGTTTGGTGGGTGTGATGGTTAGGTTCATGTGTCATCTTGGTCATCTGATGGTGTCCAGTTGTTTGGTTAAGCAAGCACTAACCTGATTGTTACTGAGAAGATATTTCATGGATTTAAATCATAAGAAAGTTGATTACATCTATGGCTGATTACATCTACAATGAACTGAGAAAATTGCCTTCAACAATGAGAGATATCTCATCCAAAAAGGAGAAGTGATGATTCCAGCAGTCAAAAGAGAGAATTTCCATCTCTACTTCAGCTAGCTAGCTTCTCTTGGGGAATTCATTGAAAACCTTCATTGGATTTCACAGCTTGCAGCCTGCCACATGGAATTTGGACTGGTGCATACACACAGTCTTGTGAGGATTTCAAATTTCAAATTATATCAGAAGGAATTTCAAGTAGAAGCTCAAAGAAGAAGTACAGTACAGAATTCTTTTTATTTTAATTTTTAATTAGTTTGTTTGTTTGTTTTTGCTCTGAGGGACCCTGAGATTTTATTTACATAATTTTATCACTAGATAGAACTAAGTGTTTAAGAAAATCAATCATGGTTGAATGACATGATAGTTAAAGATGGCTGTAAATTCATCGAAGCTCCTCCTTGAGTGGTAGTTCTTCCCCTCCCCTTGAATCGGTGTTAATCTGAGTGATTTGTTCTACCCATAGAAGTCAGTAAGAGTGACATTCTGATACTTCTAAGTCATTGGGTGCTTGGTCTTGTGGAACACTTACCCTTGGACTACCTTGAGGCCACCTTGTTGAAGAGAACATTTGAAGAGACCAAAAGGAAATGCCCTAAGACTGTATGAAAAAGAGATGCTCAGTCAAAGTCTGGCTATTCCAGCCCCAGCTGCTCAACTGATTCCAAATGAGACTGAGGACATGTTGAAGCAGTGAGAAGTCATCCCTTCCAAACCCTGAACAAATCATAGATTTAATTGCAAATTGCAAAATAAATAATTTTTGTTGTTGTTATCCCTGGTTGAGAAGTAAATTCTGTAACATATCAATTGATAACTGGAACAAATGTTCATCTGGCAGTTTAGATCACAGGTTCTGGCACTTGGTACAGCTGTTACTGCAGGCTTGGACAGAAGCCATTCCTCACTCAAGAGTGGCATGGTGCTTCTTGGTAGCAATTTCAGTGTTCTATTCCCTTGCATGGTTTAAGGTGCAAAGCTTGTTTTTACAGACTCCAGATAAAATGAGAGGAGAACATGGTGTGATCTCCAAACTGAAGAATTTTGAGGTGGCAGAAAGGATTAGAACACAGAGTTCGGTCACCACGTATGGCTGCTGGGTACTATCAACAGACAACATTAAGTGAGGAAATTTGCTTTCCTAATAATACACATTAAAAGGCACATAGCTGACTTCTCAATAATTATAGGTTATATAGCCAGATTATTTGCATAACATCAAAATGGGATGAGCTAGGGAGGAATGCAACTATGGACTATAGTTAGACATTGTTATTGTAGCAATGGAAGAACTTATAACATTGATATAAAGGCAGTGGTCACCAGATGTTCTGAGGAGGAAGAAGGAAGAATAAGTGTAACATGGGACATTTTGGGGACACTGGAATTGTTCTGTATGACATTGCAATGATGGATACAAGCTGTTATACATTTTTTCGAAACCTATAAAATTGTGCAGTGCAAAGTGTAAATGATAATGTCAACTAAAGACCATTGTTAGTAGCAATGCTTCAATAGTGTTCATCAATTGCAACAAATGTACCACAATTATGAAAGATGTGGTTAATGGGGAAAAGCATGGGAGGAGGAGAGGGAGAGAATAGGGTGTATGGGAATCCCCTATGTTTTCAGTGTAACATTTATGTAATCTAAAACTTCTTTTAAAAAAATAAAATAAAATAAATGACGGGAAATGACCAAATAAGAAAAAAAAAAAGGGATGTGCTAGTAGAATAAAAAACCTGATATTGCTTTGATTTCTGTGAATTTTCCTCCAAAAACATTCTTCCAAAACACTGTGTGTGTGTGTATGTGTGTGTGTGACTGGGTGGGTATATTGGGGAGTGTTGTCAGGTCATTTACCTTTAGTTTGTTCAAGAAGGAAATATGAAACAAAAATGGTGATTTTATGAAACATAAAATCTTTTATCTTCTCATATAGTGTAAAAAAGACATATGTTGTTATCTAAGGTAAAATCCTCATGGTACACTATGATGACCATATCTGTTTAAGAAGGCAATGGTCCATAAACATACTTAAGTGGAACTAATAACATGTTAGTAATAAATGATGGCATGCCTCCTCTATCATATCTAATATTGTCTGTGGCTGAGTAAGAAAAAGTATGGATTGTCAATCATTACTCAATTCCTATCTTTATCTTTATGCTTTCAATATGGCAAATGACTATCTACTGATGGTGCTTCAAGAAAATATTTTATTTTCACTCTGAGAAAAAAATTATGGATGTATTCCTATGAAGATATAAATTTACTTTGTGTGACATAATTTTTTTTCTCTGATGTCACAAGAAAAATTGTCCTTTTCTACCTCATGACATGATAATCATGTGACCTTCACCTCTAATATTCAAAGTAAGAGCAATAAAGATGTAGAATTGTCACATAAACATTATTTCTTCCCTCAATTTGAATTGTTAATTAAAATACAGATATTATTTCAAAAAGAACACCATTGTTTTTGTATCTTAAGTTTGAGTATTATATTACTTTCTTATGGTTGAAATGTAATATAACTTCTTAGGCAGCATTCTTTCTCATCATAGACAGAAGCAGGAAAATAAATCTCATTCATTATACCCTACTCTTTTCCAATTTCTTCTCAACTGTGTCTCATTTCATAAAGCATATAATATGGCTTTAATATTTTCTGTTTATTTTATATGTTAATTTTATTACTTTACACATAAAAATGTATAGCAAATAGGTAAATAACATAGAACAAAATAACTAAGATCACATGTAAGATTTTCTTACTAAATTATTATTCTGAGAAATTTTGAGGTACCACCTTACAGTTATGGTCTTAATTTGCCTTATGGACAAAGAAAAATATTTGGGTTAGATCAGGAGTTCTCAACCAGGGATGACTTTTTTCCACCCAGTGGGCAATAGCAATATGTGAATACATCTTTCACAGTGATAAAATAGGTGGCATGCTACTCTCATCTAATGAGTAGAGGCAAGAGATGCTGCTTACCATCCTGCAAATAAAGAAAGGATTTTCATGCAGTTTAGGATCTCGCAACTTAGTTGAGTGATTTATCAGGCAGCATCCCATTCAGAAGGAAACGCCATCAAGGGGGTGAAAAGGAGAAGTTCATATAGGGCAAATATAGGGAACAAGTAAGGAAATGGTATGACTGGATAATATTACATTTCCATTTACTGATCTGCTTTATTTAAATGTTATATTCTGAGTAAGCTAGGAATTTACAGAAAATGAAAACTAGCCTAGGTTTTTGGATTTGCTGACATGGGGCTTAGCATGGGCTCCTCCATGTTGAGCCTAATGGATCTTATTTATCACCCATAATGCACAGGATAGCCCCCAATGAAAAATTACATGGCCCAAAGTGTCAACACTACTTTTGAGAAATTCAGGGATAGATGAACTCTTAACAATTTTAATAGTTTACAAATCAATTAGACTTTAATTAACTTAAGGTAACTTATTTCAGAAATTTAAAAATAAGCTTTACATTAGATAGCTCCCTTTTAAATAAGTTATTGAACTGCTTCTTATAATTTGATGACCATTAACCCAATGACTGAATAACAAAAGAGATCATGTTTTAACAGGAGAGTACAATAAAATTGCAGGAATAGTTCAATATACCTTATAAATTTCAAGAACTACTAAAAAAAAGAACAAAAAATAACATTTTTCAACTCATCCATACTCTGACAAAGTTTTCTTAGAAAGGTAAATAATTTAATATGAAAAAGAGTGACCAAGCTGAATTTTCAGCTCTGGCAACATCCCAGAATATTTGGATTGCTTCAGGAAATGTGTATTTTATTTCAGGGAATTAAACCTTGAGTGTTTTCTTAAAAACAAATAATATTATAATAGTGGTAAAATAATCAGCAATTATATGCTATTACTATGTGCCAGGCACTGTTCTAAAAGCTTTAAATATTTTCTAGGAGATTCAAACACTTTAGTTTGTTTAATCCTCAAGTTATACATGTACTAGTAGCTTTACATATATTTGTTTAGTTAGTCTTCAAAACAACCCTTTTCATTAGGCATTACCTTACTGTCTCCATTTCAAGAGGAAACTAAGAAATTCAAATATATGATATTTCATTTTCATACCGAATTTATTTGGTAAATCCTTATGTTAAATTAACAATGGGGATATATTTAGTATAACTAACCCAGTCATTTATATTTTCATAGTTATTGCAAAATGCACAATATTATATATTCAGAGGTTAAAAAAAAAAAGGTATTGCTTCAACCTTCAAGACAGAATAAAAAGTAAACACAGACTGTAGAATCAAAATCAACCTTGGAGAACATCAGATAATTTCATGATCCAACATAATTGTAGAGTTTAGTTCAATTGGTTTGCATTGTCAGTTTACAGAATAAAATTATAAGAGCAATTTTTTACCTCCTCTTGAATATAGAACCTCAAAGAAAATGTAAGTAACACATATGTGGGAATAGTAATTTATGGAGTTTATAATCTTGATGATCTTCACAATCTTATTTGATTTTCACAAATAAGCTTAGTGAATGGATATCTTCCAGCAAATCAATCTACCACAAAGACATACAATGTGGTGGATGTTCGCTGTGACCTAATATTATTCTATGTGCTTTCTCTCTGATTTCTTGATAGCCAATGAATCCCACACCCCACCACTACCACCACTACCCACCATAGGTAATATCAACCTTCCCTGATGATAAATGTTCTGTAAGTGCAGAACACAAATTCAGAGGTCTAGATATACCCATCCATCCATACGTTCATCCATCCACCCATTCTTCCATCTGTTTAACACACATTAATGAGTACATTCCATAAACCAAATATTTTATAGGTGTTGGAAAATAAACCAATAATGCATATCCCATGCTGCCAATAATGTTCTAATGTAGGTGAGTTAACAGACAAATCAATACATACCTTCCATGAAACATGATAAAGAATATAATGAGTCCAATGTATTTCAGGAACACTAATTGATGAGCAAATACATTTTCATTTTGTAATTCAGGAATATTTACACAGAAGAATTTGGGATAGAAAATTCCTGGAAAATGGGGAAACAGCATTTTATGACTGATGATGAAAGGGTCTCTTTACTTCTGGAAAATGACGGTAAACTTAAAATAGTTGAGGCATGATGTATATTTGGGGTAGTTGTACATGATGAGATTGGAAGGGAAGGGTAGGCCTTGTATTTTTGAAATGATTTAAATTCTTATTCATTTGAAAGGTCCAGTTTCTTTCTAATAGTTTTTTAGTGCATTTTTCATATCCATGTTTCTGAAGCTGTAGATTATTGTGTTAAACCTGGAAAAGAAAACTGTATAAAACTCTGCAACCACCTTATCAGTGTCTAGAGAATAACTAGGCATAGGATGTAAGTATATAAACAGGAGGGTCCCATAAAATAAGGTGTCTACTATGAGATGGGAAGCAGAGGTGGAGAATGTTTCACTTCTGCCTCCTGGGGACTTGATGCTCAAAATAATGAGGCGGATGCAGAAGTAAGAGAAAAATATGACTATGAAAGTGCTGCTCTGGATGAAACCACACCAGACAAAGAGCACAAGCTCATTGATATGGGTATCTGCAGATGATAAAGCCAGGAGAGGCGGGATATCATAGAAAAAATGATTGACAAGATTGGAGTCACAAAATGGCAGCCTGAATGTGAAGCAGACATGCACCAAGGAAGTGGGATTTCCACTGAAGTATGCTAATACAATGAAGGAGATACAGACTCTCCTAGACATAAGTGTAGAATAGAGCAGTGGGTTACAGATGTCTGCATAGTGGTCATATGCCATTGCTGCCAGGATAAGACACTCAGCATTGGCAAAGCAAGCAAAGAAAAACATTTGCATTGCACAGCCAAAGGAAAAGATACTCTTCTTGGATGCTAAGAAATTCACCAGCATTTTAGGAGTGATTGCTGTAGCATAGCTGATGTCCAAGAAAGACAAGTTGCTAAGAAAATAATACATGGGGATTTGAAGGCTTGAACCTTGACTAAGACCATTAAGCCCATATTTCCCGCCACAGTCAATGTGTATACTATGAGAAGTACCAGGAATAGTGTAACTCTGAGAGGTAGATACTCTGTGAATCCACAAATATAAACTCAGTTGGCATGGTATAATTACTCTGCAGCATCTTCTTGGTTTCCTTGCTTTTCCCATCCAATATAGATGGTATTAGAAGATGTGATTTGGCTTGGCTGGTGGAAGAACCAAGAACACCTTTATTCTACCTTCTTAGAAAGCAAATAGAAAGTTAACAAAATCAATTTCTGTGGCTTACTTTTTGGTTGTTTTGTATATTTCTTTAAAGGAGGTAATTAGTAACTCTTTAGAAGTTATGTGCATTAGGAAATATTAGTTCCTTTCAATTTGAAAGGGAATGAACGAACCTCAGTTGATGAGAACTGGCAAAATTACAAGAATTGGCAGAATCTTTGGAGGAAAATTTTCATTTTTCCAAACTTAAAATCATATCCTTTCATGTAAAGGAAAATAGAGTTAAGAAAAATTCTGGGAAAAAATTTCCTCAGATAAACAAAATAATTGAACTGTAGAAAATCTGTGATTTGGGGAGGTAACTTAACTTGAGAATTAAAAGTGTGGTCTTTTAGCAAGAGATGATTGAGTTCAAATATTGGCTTTGTGACTTACTGGTTGTGTGACATTTGTAAAGTTATTTAACAACCCTGTGATGGTGAGAGGATTAATGAGTAAATATTTCTTAAGTATTTATGGAACTGCCACTTTATAAGAAACACGTATTTGTTAAATAGCTTGAAATATCCAGATAGTTGTCTAAACCAGTATGTAAAAGGTTTCCTTCAAGTCATTTTGATCAAACTTATAACTAAAGATTTAACATTAAATAATAATTAAGTACTCCAAATATACCAAATTTACAAGATTATTTGTTATTGACTCCCAAGGAGTACATCTAGTGAGATAGTATCAACACCATCCTTTTTATTATAAAGAAACACTCTACACTGGGATCTCCAGTTCATCACATTTGCCTGTTTATCTGGCTTGTATTTGGTATCACTAGCACAAGAAAGGTCATAGCTTGGAAGAATAGAAAGAAGGTAAGTAAGTGTCTGAAGTCTCTGGTCTAATTCTGCCTTACTACTACAAATCATTTCATCTTTATGTCATCATCTCTTTACTCAGAAAGTTGGAAATGGAACCTACTCTCTTAATTATGCAAGGTGGTCCTCTGAGATTAATGAGGCTTACACATTTTAAACTCCATAGTTGGAGCATTTATATTTGTTTAGCAAGCTTCTATATTTGTTTACATATTATTGATATAAATTACTAAAATCAGACATGTCTGCCAAAACATGTTTTATTTCCTCACTGGAAAGAACAAAAACATGAACAAATGAAAATTAACAATCTCACAAAATTTCACAAAACAGAAATAAAAAATCACCACCACTACCACCACTACTATGACTATCAACAAAAACACCATCAGAATGACATAATACAAAAGACAAATTCTAACTTTTCCTTTCCTTGACTAGTTTTCATATGGGTTTTTAAATCAAGTACAACTTTGGTATACTGTGATAAAATACCTGGTTATCTTATTGACGATGATGATGATGAATAAAATAAATAACATCTAAAAATAATGGAAAATGTGTCAAGATATTTGCCAAACATTTAATAGAAAGCATTTTGTTTAATCTCATAATTATGCTATAAAGCTGATATAGTTATTTCTGTGTTGACAGATGAGAAAACTGGAGCACAGAGAAGGTAATTAAGGTGCCCAATTAAGATGCCCAATTTCACATAGACAGATTCTTGTTCTCACTTATTAATCAAAATATTCTACTGCTTATGATATTGAAATATTTTCTACTTTTTTCAAGATTGTATGACAGGTTATTTAATTGTACATATAAATGCAGAAAGGAATCTGAGCAATTATCTTATCTGCACCCTTATTTTTCAGACAAGGTGGCTAAGCCACATTCACAAAATTGATTAGTGACATGTGCATTAATCATTTTAACGAATGTGAATCTTATATTCATTAACCACTTATAAATTTCTTTAGATCAAAGCCTGTTTTTCTACCCTAAATCCGCATGTACCCAGGAAACTGTTTATGGGGTTCAGCGGTCAAATGCTGAATAAGAGAACAATTTCACTTATATTTGATTCATCTCAGGCCACTCTGAGCTCAAACTTGAAACAAGTTAGTCTTCACTGGTTCACATGGAAATCTCACTTAACAAAGTTGCTATTTTTAATAGGTTCCCATGAATGGATTTTTATTTCACACTGGGAAGAAGATATTTAGAAGAGAGAGAAAATAGTGCTAACCACACTCAATTCAAGCTCTCTTCTTTTCAAGTGGTGTTGTGCTGTGGTGGTCAAGCATACAGGAATTAGAATTAGGCACACCTGAGTTTAACATCAGGCCTGTTATCTAATCTTTTACAAGTCACTGAACTTCTCCATGCTTCAATAATTTTTTCTGTTTAAATAGTGTAGTGGAAAAAGAAATTCTTGTACTTTGTTGACTTTATCGTGTACTTAGTTGTTTATAAGAAACAGGTCTTCCCAATTTTATGAAAAATATGTTTTTATTATAATGTTATCTCCTATATTTAATTACTTTTAAAGTATTTTATTGTAAGCTTATTTAAAGAAAAGAGCAAAGTGTTTTATCACAGTAACCTGTGATTCTATTTATCCAAGTGTTCAACCCTTCTGAAATCTTTTTAAGAATTTTACTTCTCAAATAAAATGCTAAATAATATGTTTTAAAAAAATAAAAATAAATAAATAAATAGTGTAGTGGTATATCATAAGGTTGAAATTAATATTAAACTAAATTATCATAGCATATTTTTGATGATTTATTATATTGTAGATGCATCAATGTGTTTACATTAGCTAATATCTATTATTGTTAACTACATTATTATTTTTTTTTAATGATTCAATATCTGGCTTTAAAAGCCTAAGTTCTCTGAGTTGATATTTATAAGAACAAACACGAAATAATCAACCATACTGTGGGTAAGTATGTGCTATATTCTCATAGAATCTGAGGTTCAGTTTACTGATGCATGGAATTAATTAGGCCATTGGATTCCTCAAAATTCTAAAATTGGCATAGTCAACTCACCTCTCATAACAATAAGGTGCACAACAAATTGGGGAGCATTTTTTGAAAATGCCATGGGTAATGTCAACTCAAATCTATGCTACCACCACACTCACCCTCTCCCCTCACCCATTAACACACACAAAGCCTGAAGTTAAATGCAGGTTCAACCCAAACATTCAGCAAAGATACCTTTAATCTAAGGGCATTCTATTATCATTGTTACATACACAAGAGTTTGTTGAAACTTTAAGGAATTGGTCACTTAACCTTAGTACCATCTAGAATTTTGAATTGTAAAATATATTTTGTTCAAGATGTTAACAGTTTTTCCCTCCAGGTTTAGAAATAGGTCTTATAAGAGATGCATATGTATCTTCTAGTTTGTTACTAGTGGGACATTATCCCAGGATAAACCCCAATCTCAGGAGGATTTTGAATAGGCAATTCCTTCTTTTTCAATAAGACTGATTTCTTTAAATGAAAAAGATGAAGTGAGGGTACACAATTTACTGTGATGAAACCAGATAGAACATGTAATGATTGCTGGAAGCTCTTTCATTACAGAAAAAAAGAAAGAAAGAAAGAAACAAGGAATTCTTTCTTTCTTTCTTTTTTTCTGTAATGAAAGAGCTTCTAATTTCCCCAACCTACACTGAAAACATGATTTCTTATTCAAATTCTGAGATTTGTATCAGTTCCCACTATGTATTCACAGACTTAAAGGAACTTTACAGCATTTAGTTATATGAGGGATGCTAAGGTATAAGCTCAGTACTATCCAGATGAGTCCCAAGCACCATAATTGTTGTTCTCAATCATCTCAGAGACTGGAAGGAAATATGAATTGAATGATAAAATGTAGGAGTAATAGTTTATAGCTCAGGCAACCTGAGTTTGAGTATTAGTTTTGCTATTTCTCACCTGGGACAGCTTGAGTTACTTATTTGTTTTTTTAATTTTTAAATTATAAAAAATAACTCCTCATTTCAGAAGATTTTTTTAAGGATTTAGTCAGTCAACACATTAAGTACTCAGCACCTTGTTGAATGGATTGTTCATATAATGAATGAATGAATGTTCGCTTTTGGTAGCAATTACAGCAATATTTACAGCAGCATTTCTTAATACTTTAAAATGCAGCTCTAGACTAACTTTCTTTAGACACTGGCAGAGTATAACTTAAAATTCTTTGAGCAGACAGAATGGAGAATCCATAAATATGGGATGCCAAATTTACTGCAACAACCTGCCTCTATCCAATATATGGAAGGGAAATTGAAATGAATTTTATACCTACCAGGGGTGGCTTCTTTTCTAGAAAGTAGAAAACCAGTGTATATAGAAAAAAAAAAAACACAACAAAGTCTCTCTTTCCACAATCAAAATAACAATCTATGTGAGGAATTAAGAGCTGGAAAAATACAGAATAATGAACTGGAAAAATTGCAGAATGAGAAGAGGAGCCACAGTCATTTTTCTTTCATTTTTCCCCCTTTTTCCTTTAAAGAAACTCTAATTTGCCCTCTGCTCCCCCCTCCTCCAAAAAATTTAAAAGATTTCTCAGTTGTACTTTTTATTTTTATTTTATTTTTTATTTATTTTTCTTTAAAAGATACTTAGATTGCATAAATGTTACACAAAAAATATAGGAATTCCCATATGCCCCACCTCCCACACCTCTCACAACCTCCCACATAAACATCCTTCATTAGTGTGGCACATTAATTGCAATTCATAAACACATCCTGGGGCTTTGCCATTAAGCATGGACCATAGTTCACATTGTAAACCACACTCTCTCTCACACAGTTCTGCATGTTATGATGATAAAAAATGGCCTATTTCTGTCACTGCAATGTCACTCAGGATAATTCCCAGGCCCTGAAAATGTCCCTGTATTACAACTGCTTTTCCTTCTCCCTGCCCCCAGAGCCTCCAGTGGCCACTGGCTCTACATCTGTGTTGTAATTTCTTCCATTGCTTGTATCACAATATGTCTATAGTAGAATTCCAGTAAGTCCACTCTAGTCCATAGCTCTTCCCGCCGCCCATCCTGAGGAGTCTGGGATGGTGATGTCCACTCTACCTCCAATCAAGAGGGGGCTTATATCCCATGGGGAAGATTATTGTAAAGGCAATTTTCCTTTCCACAAATAATATGTGCATTATTAAAATACAAGGTAATGTCATGTTTTATAAATAGGAATGTTGGCTGCAAAGAGGACAAAAAAATAAAAACTTCGTTCACTTTAAGAAAATTAATTTGCTGAAAGGATATTGGCTAGCTCCTAGAACTGACAAGTAAGCTGGAAAACTAGCTTGAGAAACCTGGCAGGAGCTACAGGAAACAAGACAGAGTGAAGATCTTCTCATAGAAAATCTGCTTCATATATAACAAGTTCTGTGAGACACTTATTACTCCCTCTCAGTTTTTAAAAAAATAAATCATCTATATTCCTAAAACTGTTTTTTACACATCAATTGATTTATGTTTGATCAGTATAAATGTGAAGTCATACCATTTGTCTTCATATATTTCTTGTGTTTTTCTTCAGTCTTTCATGTTAATACATGGTCCTGCATCCTTTAACTTCCGTATTTTATAGAATTCTACTTCATCAATGTGCCACAATTAAATTTTCTATTACCTTCTATTGGGGCAAATGGCTGCTATGAACATGACTATGAACATTATTTGGTACACATATCTAAGAGTTTGTTTAAAGTCATCCCTAGACATGCAATTTATTGGATATAGGGTATACATATGTTCAGCTTTAAAATATAATAAACTTCTCTGATTTTTTTGTTTCTACTTAGACTCTCAAAAGCATTGTTTAATACCTCAGGATCCATATCCTTGCTAAGACCTGTAATAAGGAGACATTTAACATTTTTCCTAACCTAGTAGAATTGAAAGATGTTTATTTTATGAGATAGAGATATTTCTTATTTTAAAAAATGTAAAAAGTATATTTTACCCACTCATTATTATTGGAAAATATAGAAAATAGAAATAGATATTAATATATACTTTAATGGAAAAAATACCCTATTCATCTTCCATGACATTCCTTATAATAAATTAAAATTTTCTTTGATGTGAAGATCTATTTCTAGACACTCTATCTTGTTCTATCTGTTAATGATAAATGTTATTCATTGATCAAGTTTCCATCATACAGTGGTCTTAATATACATTTCTTCAGGGATGGCATGGTTCTTTATGTTCTGGGTTATTCCACAACCCTCAAAATACAATCACCTTGTCACTTTCATTTAAAAAAATGTTGAAATTCTGTTTGGACATATGTTGCATTTACTGATCAATTTAAAAAAATTATGTCATGAAATTATTGGCAAAACTTCAAACTGTCACTGATGGAAAAAGATATTCCATGCAAATAGTAAACAAAATGAGCTGGGGTAGTTTTGCTAGCATCAGACAAAATATAATTTAAGTTAAAGGCTGTTAGAAGAGACAAAGAAGGACACAATATAGTAAGAAAGGGTAAATCCACCAAGAAAAAATAACAATTATAAATATATATGCACCTACCCACAGGGCCCCAAAATATATGAGGCAAACACTTGAAAAACTGAAGGGAGAAATAATAGTCAGAGACTTCAATACACCACTCTCATCAATTGACACAAAGTCTAGACAGAAGATCAATAAAGAAACAAAGAACATACATAATAATTTAAAAAATGAACTAGACCTAACAGACCTATACAGAACATTTCACCCAAAACAGCAGGATATGCATTTTTCTCAAGTGCACATGGATCATTCTCCAAGATATGCCGCATATTGGGTCACAAACAAATAAATTTAGAATGACTGAAATTATACAAGGATACTTCTCTGATCATAACAGAATGAAGCTGAAAGTAAATAACAGACATAGAACTGGAAATCTGAAAAACATATTGGAGTTAATTAATACACTATTAAACAATCAGGGCACTAAAGAGAAAAAATAAAATAGAAATCAGTAAATATCTTGAGATGAATGAAAACGAGAACACAATATATCAAAATGTGAGAATACAGCAAAGGCAGTGCTGAGACGGAAATGTAAAGGTCTCAATGCTTACATTAAAAAAAGAAGAAAGAGCTAAAATCAAAGACCTTACTGCACACCTAGAGCATCTAGAAAAAGAACAGCAAAGTAAATTCAAAGCAAGCTTAAGGAAAGAAATAATAAAGATTAGAGCATAAATAAATGAAATAAAGGATTAAAAAAAAAACAGTAGAGAGCATTAATAAAAGCAAAAGTTGTTTTTATGAAAAGAGCAATAAAATTGACAAACCTTAGCCAGCCTGAAAAAGAAAAAAGATGGAAAAGAAATAAATAAAATCATAAATGAGAGCAGTACATTACTACTGACCCCACAAAAATAAAAAAGGATCATAAGAGGATACGATGAACAACTGTATGCCAACAAATTAGACAATCTAGATGAGATGTACAAATTTCTAGAAATTCATGAACCACCTACATTGACTCTAGAAGATAGAGAAGATCTCTACAAACCATTTACAAGAGATTGATTCAATCATCAAAAACCTGACAACAATGAAATGCCCGGGAACAGATGGCTTTACAGGTAAATTTTACCAACATTCCAAGAAGAATTAATACTATTTCTGTTCAAACTCTTCCAAAATACTACCATATTGTCATATTCTATGAAACCAACATCACCCTAATACCAAAGCCAGTTAAAGATTCTACAATAAAAGGAAATTAAAGACCAATTTCTCTAATGAATATATATATAAATCCTCAACAAAATCCTTGCAAATCAAATCCAACAGCACATTAATGGAATTATGCACCATTATCAAGTGTATTTTATCCTAGGTATACAAGAGTGGTTCAATATAAGAAAATGAATTAATGCTAAGACACTATATTAACAAAACAAAGGGAAAAACATATCATCTCAATTGATACAGAAAATGAATTTGACAAAACCCAGCACCCCTTCTTGAAGAAAACACTTAGAAAAATAGGAGTAGAAGGAAACTTCTTCAACATGATAAAGTATATATATGAAAAACCCACAGAAGATATCATACTCAATGGTGAAAGACCTGAAAGCTTTCCTTCTAAGAATCGGAGCAAGACAAGGATGCCAACTGTTACCACATTATTCAAAATTCTACTGCAAGTTCTAGCCTGAGCAGTTAGGCAAGAAAAAGAAATAAAAGGTCTCTGTAGCCCTTTGGCAATTTGATGTAATTATGAATTCCAAAAATATAATTGGATCATGCTTTTAAACTGATATGTTAATCTGGGCATGATTAAGCTATGATTAGGGTGTTGACTGGACCACTTCAGTAGGGCGTTGAGCCCCACCCCTTGGTGGGTGGTGGAATTGAATATAAAAGGCAAGGCAAAGGACAGAAGTAGCAGATTTGAGAAGCAGTTTTGATGTTGTAGTTTTGATGTTGGTGAGAAGACCCCTGGAGAAGAGAAGTGAGCCATTTCCCTAATAGTCTACAGCTGACCTTTTGGAGGAACCAGGGGAGCTAAACCCAGAAAGAATCGCAGCCCCGGGAAGAGACGAACCAAAGAAGCCTGAACCCTGGCAAACATCGGCAGCTGTCTTGCTCCAACACATGGCAATGGACTTTGGTGAGGGAAGAAACTTATGCTTTATGGCCTGGTAACTGTGGACTTCTACCCCAAATAAATACCCTTTATAAAGACCAACCCATTTCTGGTATTTGGCATTAGCGCCCCTTTGGCTGACTAATACAGCCTCCAAATTGGAAAGGAAGAAATAAAGCATTCATTATTTGTAGATGACATGATCCTATATACAGAAGGTTTCCAAAATTCTACAACAAAGCTACTAGAGCTAATAAATGGAAAACTACCAAACTTTGGTAAAAGAAACTGAAGAAGATCTAAATAAAAGGAAGATCATGCATGCTCATGAATTGGAAAACTAAATATTGTGGAAATGTCAATTCTGCCCAATGCAATACCAGTTACTATTGATTAGAAATACACCTTCACATATATGGCCAATTGATTTTTAACAAGGCTGCCAAGTATACTCAATTGGAATAGAATAGTTTCCTCAAGAAATGGTGCTGGGAAAACTGGATATCCATATGCAAAGGAAAGAAGGAGGATCCCTCTCACACCATATACAAAAATTAACTCAAAATGGATCAAAGATCTAAATATAAGAACCAGGACCATAAAACTGCCAGGAGAAAATGTAGGGAAGCAACTTCAGGATATTGAGTTAGGAAATGGTTTCTTAGACTTTGAACATAAAACACAGTCAACAAATGAAAACAATAAATGAGAACTCATCAAAATAAAAAAATATATAGTGTGCATCAAAGGACTTTATCACTAAAGTAAAAGACAACCTACTCAATGGGAGAATATATTTGGATACCACATCCCTAATGAGGGTTTAATATATAGAATATACAAAGAAATCATACAACTCAACTATAAAAAGACTAGCAACCCAATTTACAAAGGGACAAAATACTTGAATAGACATTTCTCCAAAGAGTATATACAAACGGCTAATAAACACATGAAAAGATGCTGAAAATCATTAGCTATTAAGGAAATGCAAAAAAAACCCACAATGAGATACTGTTTCACACCCTCTAGAATGGCTACTATTCAAACCACATAATTCAAATGTTGCAGAGGATGAGGAAAAATAGGAACACTCATTCATTGCAGGTGAAAATGTAAAATAGTGAAGCCACTGTGAAAGACAGTTTAGCAGTTTCTCAGAAAGCCAAATCTGGAATTACCTACTGCATGACCTGGCAATCCTTCTACTAAGTATACACCCAAATGATTTGAAAACAAGGAATTGAATAGATATTTGCACATCAGTGTTCATAGTGGCATGATTCACAATTGCCAAAAGAGGGAAGCAATCCAAGTGTCCATCAATTGATAAATGGATAAACAAAATGTGACATATATATAAGGTAATATTATTCAGCGTTAAAAAGGAATGAAGTTTTGGTTCATTTAACAACATAGATGAACCTTGAAGACATTATGTTGAGTGAAATTAGCCTGACACAAAAGGACAAATATTGTATGATCTCACTGATATGAAACAATTAGAATAAGCAAACTCATAGAGCTTGAATCTAGAATGTAGGTTACCTGGGGCTGAGCTGGAGGTAGGGAATGGGGAGTCAATGTTCAATTTGTATATAATTTCTACTTACATTGATTGCACAATTTTGGAAATGGTTGGTGGTGATGGTAGCACAAAATTGTGAACACAAGTAAGAGCACTAAATTATATATATGAATGTGGTGGTTAAGAGATGAAATTTTAGGTCATACATATGATACTAGAATAAAAATTAAATAATAAAACAGGAGTGTACAACACAATGATCTCCAATTATAAATGATGGACTATAATTAATAATATAATTAAAATGTTCTATCACAAATTATAACAAATATACCATACCAATGCAAGGTGTTGATAATAGGGTGTCATATGGGGGAAAATACACTCTGTTGTAAATTATGAACTACAGATAATGGTACAATTTAATATTCTTTTATAAATTGTAACAAATATACCACACTAATTAATACAAAGTGTTAATAATGGGCAGGGTATATAGGAAAGCTGTATTTCTTTTTTAATTTTTCCGTGATTTTTCTATAAATCTACAACTTCTCTAATTAAAGACTAAAACCAAGCTTTCAGACTATTTAGAAAAATATATAGAAATGAGATCACTACATTTTAAAACCTGTGTGATTTGATGACAGCTATACTCAGAAGAAAATGTAAGGGTATTAATGTTTTCATTTAAAAGAAAAATGATGCTATATGCAATGTGAGATCCTGGATTGGATCCAAGAAAAGAAAAAAGACATTAGTGTAAAATCTGAATAAATTTTCTGTAATTAATACTTTGAGAACAATATTATTTTTCTTAGTTTTGACAAATGTAGAAAGGTAATGTAGCATTGCCAACATTAGGAGAAACAGAATGGAAAGTATATGGGAATTCTCAGTAATGTCTTTGCAACTTTTCTATAAATCTAAAGATATTCCAAAATTAAAATTTTCAAAAACATATAGAACTGCGCAAGAATTAGTAGGTAGCTAAGTGTTAATTCTTTAAAGTTTATGTTCATATTGATTCTTCCAATTCTTAGCAGTGTGTTTACTAGAAAATAATTTAAAACCATTCAGCTTTGATAGCCTTATATGCAAAAAGAAGGAAACAATAATTACAACTTCAAGGACTAGTGTGGATGATTAATTGAGAATTTAAATGGAAAAATTTTTATTAATATCTGATGCATTGTGAGTTCTCTATGAAAATAGATAATCCTTGCACACAAACTCTCAATGTGTTTTTTTTTTTTTCACCTTGTTTCATTCAGGGATTTGGTTACAGAAAAACTGTAGGTATAACCTCCATCAGAAGCATAGGCAATAAGTGCAAACAAACAAAAAGTTTAAAACAATAGTTTTAAAAAGTATTTATGTTTGTTTATCTATTTTCTTATTTACTAAGAGTACAGTGTTTCTTTATCATTGGGGTAAAGGATAATAGGTAGTTTTGCTTTCTCATTTATTTACTCAAGAATAAACCTTAGATTGGTAGTTAAATTTACCTAGACAGAGGAGTGGATGTGACTCAAGCAGTTGAGTGCCTGCTTCCCACATGGGAGGTCCCAGTTTCGATTCCCAGTGCTTCCTAAAAATGTGAAAACAAACAACACACAAACGACTGATAAAACCAACTCAGGGGAGGTGATGTGGCTCGGTGGTTGAGCACCGACTTCCCACATATGAGGTCCCAGGTTCAATTCCTGGCTCTGGTACTTCAAATAATAATAATAATAATAATAATTTACCCAGACACACACAGAATAAGGGAAAAAATTAGAATTGGACTATCTATTCTCTTGGAATAACTTAAAATTATTGAGAGAGGCAATGTATATTGCTAATTAAAATGATTGAATTTAGCTTAAGTGAAAGCCTTTAAAATAACCTAAAAAGTTGAAATCACTTTGATTCAAACACTACATGTCTGATTGCATCAGCTTTGAAATACATTTGCATCTGTTCAGTGTTATATTGTCTTCTTTTGACACTGGAGCTCTTGCCTTTGGAGAATTGACTCTACAATTAGTACCTATATCTAATCCCCATAGTTGCCCAATTCTCTTGATGGACAACAATACAAAAGTACTGCAACGTGTATTTACTCACATGGTATCTCAAAATTTACAAATATGTAATCCAGCTTTAGAGTGAGTGTGTTGTAAAGACGAAGTTTACTTTTTTAAAAAAAAATTTTGTCTCCAACTGATAACTTTTGATAAAAGAGAAAACAATAGTTACAGAGGTAATATACTACCTGGGAAGAAAGGTACAAAGATTTGGAGCTCTTATTTACTAGTTTGGACACATACCAAATCTGTTATTACAAAGCATTAAGTTATAATGCACCACCTTTGTTACTAGAACAACAGTTTAATTCTTTTTAAATGAGTTATGATAAAAAAATTCTTAAAGATGTACATCAAAATATTGTTTAAATAGAATTTTAATCAGCTTTGCTTCTTGGGTTTTTGCATGAAACATTTACAGGGAAATGTATGAAGTTTGGAGGTGAAGATTGTACAAAATGATTTTCAGGGAAAAAATAAATATCCTTGAGTTAAATCCATTTGTTCAGAGAATGGCAGGGAGTACAACGTGAATATTTCTATCCTTTGTATTTTGAATGTGAGATTATATAGAAATGAGAAAAACTTACGTTAAATTGCAGAAACTGCTGTGGGTCTGTGGACTTACACCAGAGACTTACAAAGCTCACAACCCAGATTCATCATAGAAAACTATTGTTAAATAAAATGGATTATCCATTTGTCTTCTGAATTTTATATTACTTCAGTCAATCAATTTACTATCCTATGTTAATCTAGGTGTTTTCTCCACCCATGTGGAAATGTCATTATTAACATTTTTACTTACACCTCTAAAGATTTAAAGAAGGAAATATTTGCACTTAATACAAAGATTAAACAAAATATATTCAAAATAAATGGACAAAAAAAATTATACAACACTGACTGAGTTCATCTTCTTGGGATTGGCAGAATCCATGGAGCAACAGATTATCTTCTTTTTGCTATTTTTACTGATTTACACAGTAATAGTACTGGGGAATGTTGGGATGATTCTCCTAATCAGAACTGTCTCCAGACTTCATACGCCCATGTGTTTCTTCTTGGCTAATTTGTCCTTTGTGGATGTTTGTTATTCATCCACCAACACCCCCAAAGATTCTGGGAGATTTATTATCTAAGAAGAAAACCATCTCCTTTGCTGGCTGCTTCCTGCAGTTGTACTTCTTCATTGCCTTGGCAACAACTGAATGCATTCTCTTCAGGTTAATGGCCTGTGACCGTTATGTGGCCATATGTAACTGACTACTTTACACCTTAGTCATGTCCAGGATGGTATGTCTTAAGATGGCAGCTGGGGCCTTTGCAGCTGGATTGATGAACTCCATGGTTAACACCAGTTATATAAGGAGTTTGCCATTCTGTGGTTCCAATGTTATCAATAACTTATTCCCTGAAAGCCCTCCACTTTTAAACTCTCTTCTTCTGACACCAGCATGAATGAACGCATCTTCTCCACTTTTGCCGGTGTGAATATGGTAGGGTCTCTCCTGGTCATTCTCACCTCCTATTCTTACATCCTTTTCTCCATCTTTCATAAGCATTCAGAGGAGGGGAGGCATAAAGCATTGTCAACTTGTGCTTCCCACCTGACAGCTATCATTCTGTTCTATGTCACCGCCATCTATACTTATATGAGACTTAGTTCCCATTATTCCCTGAATCAGGACAAAGTGGCTTCTGTGTTCTGTACTGTGGTGATCCGCATGTTGAATTCCCTGATCTATAGCCTCAGGAATAAAGAAGTAAAGAAAGCTTTATGGAATGTAATTACCAGGAAAATAATCCTTTCATTTCTGTGATTGTTTAGCTGATTTTCTAAATTAAATAGCATCTTTATTTAACTTTCATAATCTGGTTCAAGCATACAGGTTCATGGCGATATTTTTGAGGTAAGCACATTCTGTTAATACTCATGTATCTGTATCCAATTAGTGATAAGGTATATTACCAGATGAATACATGATCAAGGGACCTTCATCTTATAATGATTCTGCATCTTCTCAGGCCCTTCAAAAATTAGAGCTTTTTAAAAATCAAAATCTTGACTGCTGAAATAAGAAGACTAAATATTTGGAGACTAAAGTTTCCAAGTCACATGAAATTAGTCATATAGAAGATTTTGGACAAACTGCTCTTTTTTTCCCCCTAATTTATTCTTTTTTTACCTTTTGTAAGATCTGTAAGATATTATGTCACATATGTCAGAAATGCTTTTCAGTACTACAGAATATTCCTTTTTAATTTATTGTTATATCTTCCAGAGGGGATGCTTAAATGAAATTTCAGGGCTATAGTCATATTTCAACTGTAAACTCCACACCTTTTTTTTCCCTCCAAAAATGCACACATATGTTCATTAGTGAATAATTGTGAGTTTGTACAAAAATGGGCTACCAGGAAAATTGCTGCCTGTTTATAATATAACATTTATAAATCTCCTTCCATTCCTTCCCTTCTCCTCAAAACTTTCAATTCTTTTCTCTACTTTCTCTCTCTCAGTTGCTCTCTCTCACACACACAGTACCAGCTGCACACATACACAGAACCACACAAACACACATTCAGCTGCTGCAAAGAATTCTCTTGTTATATGGTTCCAAAGGAGTTAGATCAATGTTCAATGGAAGAATCTGATGCATATTTTTATGCCCATTGTTTTGCTCCACATAGAATTCTATCAATTGTCAATAAAGAACAATTGAAATCCATATCAATATTATTTCAAAACATTATTAATATAGAGATTGTTATAGAAGGCTAACATACATTATGTCTTTTAATAGAATCATATATATGACCAAAGTGGTTTACCATTAAATGATAATATATCCTTTCCAGTGTAAAACACAGAGATAGAATTAAAGCATTGTAAATGAAATTCAGTTATTCTGAGATTTGGGGTTTTAGACATGTCATTCTTTAGCCATGTTTTCTGTTCTTTAATTCAGCTCTCCTAGGTCTAATTAACATCATTTACAAAGCCTAGTACTATTGACATCTTTGGAAGCTGTTACCAATTACTGATGTTTTTCCTCTTTAACTCATCACACCTGTGTTTTTTATGTAAATTTTGATGATTCCTCTAACTAACAATCACTTGTAATAAAGTGTAGTTAAATGTCACATTTTCTTGCTTATTATTTAATGCATGTCTATGAAAAATGTTCCAAATATTTTTTTCTTATTTTCTTTAGATCAAAATATATTTGACTCTTAAAAGTAATAGGAAACTGGTAACTTTTATAGAATATGGGTTTTTTTTTCATCTTTTTCCTTAGCATTTGACAATATTTAATAATGCCTTTATAAAATGAAATATTGCTTTTGTCTGTATTTATACTTTTTCTTTTTTAATTTTCCCATCGTTTTTCACTTGAATATTTGATATCCTCTTTTTCCAGAATATATAAACGTATCAGTCAATATTTTGTCTTTGCTCAATGGCTTTTAAGCAATTAACTTATCAAAATTACCTAGGTGACTTTGAATTATATGCAAATAGGCTTTCTTAGGGTCAATATCTTTGTCAGTGTTTAGGTGAAATTAAATAAAGTCTTGTTTACAAAATCAGTGAACATCACAAATTTTGGAACATGTTATGGTTAGGGTAATGTATCAACTCGGCCAGGTGATTGTGTCCAGGTGTTTGGTCCAGCAAGCCCTGAGCTAATTGTAATACAAGAGATTTTATGGACTTTGATCACCAGTGACTTTACTGCATGGATGACTGATTACATCTGCATCAATCAGGGAGATTGCATCATCAATGTGTGACCCTTTCATCCAATCAGTTGAATGCCTTAAAAGGGGAAGTGATTTCAACAATCAGAGAGAATTTCCCAGCTAGTCGTTGGACAGCCAACTTCTCCTAGAAACTCATCAAGCACCTTCCATCGGACTTTCATGGGAGCCCCTGGTTTGCAGCCTGCTTGTGGAACCTGGACTTGTGCATCCCCACGGTCACGTGAGACTCTTATAAAATCTCATATTATTGACAGATATCTCCTGTTGATTCTGTTTCCTGAGAGAACCCTGACTAATTCAAAATGTAAGCAAAGAAGTTGGGGGGAATGATGGAATCACGACTGAAGAATCACATAGATCTAAGTAATAAACTACAAATAACAGGATAATATTATTTAGAGATTAAGTGCTACATTAAGGCTGCAAAGAAAAGTATGTAAATGGTTCACTATTAATATGTAAAAATAACTTTGGATTTACTTTGCTAAATGTAAACTAACCTGCAGAAAATAATTATCACATTAGGATAAGACATTCATTATGCAAACAGTAAAAAAGATAAGGCTAGGTTTTAGGTTATCAGAAGTTATAATCCCACTGACTTCACACTGATCCAATAAAATGAAAACAGCATGTTAATTTAGAGTCATGGTTTGGAGAACAAATGTAAATAATATTATGTCAAGGAGATAGTACCCAAAATGGTTGGTGTCTGGAAAAAAATCAAATGCAAAATACTCGAGTTGAGTTGAGAATATTTCATCTGTAGAATAAGAAACATGAGGCATTTCATAGGTGTATTGGAAACAGAATAGAAGTCAGAAAGAATGTGTGATATCAGAAAGCAGACACACAGTCAATTTTTGCTAAACTTTGATATAATTTACTGCTTTGCCTGGAAGTTATATTTACCAACTTAAGTCTCACTTTACATTTTTTAATTTTAATACTGTTGTGAATACACTGCTTATATTAATGTATCATCTCTGAACCCATTCATCAGAAGAGTCCTTGGGTTACTTCTGTCCCTCATTAAAAATTATCACCCCCAGCTTTGTTCTAAATTATGATATGATGAATACTCACCATGGAATTTTGAGGTTTTGGAAACAGAGTACAACCTAATTAAGATATATGTCAATACTCATTCAAGGTTCAGAATCAGGCTCCATCCAACCCCTCACCCCCTTGAAATTGTATGATTATTTCAACTGTGTGTGATATCAGAAAATCATAATAAAAAGAATTAATAAAATGTAGATTATTAGCAGTTTGTTCTGAGTGCATGTTAAAATATATTAATATACTGGAATGAGAGAGAACAAGAAAAATATGTGCTGATTCAGTGAGAACATGGGCATAGAAGGCTTATATAGCTGGGAACAGAATGCTTACATAAACAACATGAAAAAAATGTGAAAAACAGATTGAAGTTTTATTTCACTAATGGAAATCATCCTGCCCAAATCATGTATTACAGAAAGAAAACTGTGTGTTAGATCATATAAGGTGGTAGATATGGGTAAGCATTAGTGAGAATGACAACAACATTTTTAAAGGACAAATGATAAAGGTTTATTGATGACTGATTGTAATGACATACTTTCATCCCCTAATAAGAGTGCCCAATACAGCCAACTAATGTCAACTCAGAAAGAAGTGAAAATAGATATCAGATGCAGAACAACATGCATCATGTCTTATATTTAAATATGCCATTGCAGGTAATTTTTTCCAAAATAAAATTTTCTTCTTCCTTAAAATTTTATTTTTTTCCTTTAATAGCTCACACATGTTAAATTTCCCCCTGGACATAAGGTTGATTATTTCACATGAGACTCATTAGAATTGGATATTGAATATTAATTGCAGAAGACCAACATAATATATCTGATGTGAAAAAAAGCACTAGGGATTTTGAAACAATGGTAGTCTACAGGGAGCTTTGAATCCAAATCTGAGTCACTGAAAGCAGACTGTCCAAAACGTTATTTTCAGTACATATTTCACAAATACCTGTGATTTATATCTTCCTCAGTTTCAGTTTCTCCTATCAAAGGTACAGTCTACGATTCCAATCTCAGTGTAAATACCAACATATTCCAAGCACTTGATCTTTGTAGCATGATTGAGTCATCTCCTCGTATTGATTCAAATTTATTTCTGATTTTGCATCCTGGGAATTGGAAATGTAATGAGGGATAAAGTGACAATGCTAATAATGATGGACTTGCATATTGCTACATAGTGTGAGAACTATAGTCACTGAGATATTTTAAAACAAACTGTACATTAATTTACATCCAACTATAATGGCTTAATTAGGCACAAGCAACATAAAGCAGCCTTATAAATACCACTCCATTCATTTTGATTTGAGTTCTAAAAGTAAAAATTATATGAATGTCTTGACTGCACAAGGAAAAATAATTAAATTTGTTTCATGCATTTTTTTCTTCTTGATCAAATAAAAAGAAAATGTGTTTTGAGCTATCCTTTATTTATATTATCATTAACTTTTGAATTTTCATTGCATGTATTCTTAACAGGAAACGTTCAAAAGAGTAATGATTTTCTTTAATAGTGCGATGAAGTAGTTAAATGTGTTCATATAACATATATACACATATTTATCTTCAATTGCCACCACTGGCCATACTTTTCTATTATTTTCTGTACACTTAAATGTTCCCCCCACACCAACACCCTTCCTCCTGGATGACATATTCCCACTGATTGACTGTCATAGAGAACTGAAGTAAGTATGGAGGGGGAATGTGTTCAAAACCTATTTTTCATAGGTCAGTGTATGTTAGATTCAATTAGAAGAACTTGTTAAAATGCAGATGCTCAGCCATCAGTACTAGGCAGCTAGAATTAGTAGGCCTGGAATGTGCTCTTGGAGGCTTCTTTAACTCTCATGGGATAGCACTCTAAAATATTAGTCTAGAAATAATCTGTGGTCCATGGATTAGAGACTGTGTTCACTTTCTTTCATCACCAATGTCAAAATTTTAACATCCTGCCATGGAAAAAGACAAAGTGTCTTGATAAAATTTTATTAACTCATAAAATTATAGAAAATCATGTATACCCATAGTATACATATTAAGACATTCATTCTAATGATTACTCTTGCTGCCCACAGGATCCAAATAGATAGATCCATGTGATATTCACTTATTATCATAATATGTGATCCCAATTTTTGATGAAGGAAAATAAGAAATATGAGGAACTTTTATAATGATGGCATGAATACCTCTCTGAATCCATTTCTCTGAAAGAAGCAAAGCAAACACTGTGAAAAATTGTCAAAATCCACTTTTAAAGAACTCTAGAAAGCAATAAAAGATTTTAAACAAACTGAGAAACATTTTCCCAATAAAAATCTGATGAATCTTGGTGAGAAGGGCAAGAAATATAGTGCTGTAACTTGGCCCTTCCCTCTCTCTGCAAGTATGCAGGAGCCTTGAAAACCAGGAGCTTGTCAACAAAGGAAGCTTCTGTAAAGCAGTCACCTTGCAAACACTGGGAGAACGTAAACTGGGTTTGGATCTCCTAAGGATATTTCACCCCCAGCTATCGATACTATTTGACCTGTCTGGCAACTGCACGGAAAAGTTCATTAAGAAGGTGTTATTATTGTACATAACTCAGAGCTCACTTTGTGCAAACAGTCCTAGTCCCAGGGCATTTGTCTGGGAATATGAACAAAAACAGCAATTT
Organism: Cabassous unicinctus; assembly: GCA_029593785.1. Classification (NCBI taxonomy): domain Eukaryota; kingdom Metazoa; phylum Chordata; class Mammalia; order Cingulata; family Chlamyphoridae; genus Cabassous; species Cabassous unicinctus. The sequence continues at coordinate 1,554 of JAQZBX010016381.1, read as the reverse complement.
TTAACATCACAGCTGACTGCTTCTGCAAAACTCGTTGGGGAAAAAAAGAACAGGTCCCAAATTTCAGTGGAAGGTCTGAAGAATTAAATGTCCTTAGGGTTTCCATAAAATTATGGCATATCCCTTGAGATCTACAAGGCCAGTGCATGCAAAGGGATGTACACCTGCCCAGGAAAAACATGAGAAGGCCACTATCTCTCATCCCTTCCAGACCTAGAAGCTCTGCCCAAGCAGAGGGAGAACATTTAGGGAGAATGGTAAACTGTCTGACTATAGAAAACATGCCCAAACACACATAGAGTTACTCAACAAGTGATGGAAGATTTACTGCTGCAAAGCATTTGAGAAAATCTCTAATCATTAGCAGGCTAATGAGATAAAGGAGCAGTGACCACACACCAAAGGAAAATACACACTTGATTATCCAGTAAAGTCACTGTGGTAGAGAGAAATATGTACCCCAGAAACACAAACATGGTCTGATCCATTCTTGTGGGAAAGGACCCACTGTAAATAGGACTTTTGAAGTTTTTATTTTCATTAATGTATCCCCAATTACATGAGTTTGGGTTTTATGAAGAGAAATCCATGTGAAGAAGCAACTGGAAGTAAACAATATCTACAAGAGAAAGGAATGGACATTGCCACGTGACAGAAAAACCAAGGAATGCAAGGATTAACAGCAATCCTGTATGCTTCTAACACTGGGAGGAAGCAAGACCTCTAGCATCTCATACCATGAGCCAATAAATCCCTGTTGTTAAGCCAGCCCATTGTGCTTTTATACATTTGTTTCTGTACATTTCTTATAGTATCAGGGAATCTAAGGCAGCCCGTAAACAAACAAATAGCACCCAGGCCCTCAACAAGTTAGGAATACAGGACAACTTCCTCCACATACTCAAGACCATATTTGAAAACCCACAGCTGATATCGTGTTCAGTTCTGGAAAACTGAAAGCTTTCCACCTAAAACCAGGAACAAGAAAAAGATGACTGATTTTAGCACTATTGTTCAATGTTGTACTTCAGGGTTTAGATAGAGCATTTAGGCCAGAAAATTAAAAAGAATGCATCCATATTGGAAATGAAGAAATTATATTCTTTTTATTCTCTGATGACATGATCATATAGAGAATATCCTAAGAATTGGCAAAAAATTATTAGAGCTAATGAATATATCTAGCAAAATAGCATGATATAAGATCAACATTCAAAAATCTATTTTATTTCTACACACTGGAAATGAACAATCTGAAAAGAAAAGAAAAAAACAATTCCATAACAATTAAAAGAATAAATTTAACCAAGGAAGTTCAATTATTTTACCCTGAAAACTGCAAAACGTTGCTGAAAAGAATTAGAGAAGAACTAGATACATGGAAAGCCACTCCATATTCATGGATTGGGAGTCATAATATCATTAATATGACAATAATCCTTAAAGCAAGATTCAATACAAACCTTATCAAAACCCCAAAACTTTGTTGTTGTTTTTTTACAGAAATGGAAAAGCTAACCTTCATATAGCATAATAAATAACCTCTTATGTCCA
>JAQZBX010016380.1:7616-36639 GCA_029593785.1 Cabassous unicinctus | reverse complement strand
GATTTTATAAGAATCTCTCACATGACTGTGGGGATGCACAAGTCCAGGTTCTGCATGCAGGCTACAAACCAGGGGCTCCAATGAAAGTCCAGTGAAAGTCCTTGATGAGATTCCAAGAGACGTTGGCTGTCTAAAGATGAGCTGAGAAATTCTCACTGAATGCTGAAACCACTTCCCCTTTTAAGGCATTCAACTGATTGAAATAAAACGTCACTCATTGCTGACGGCAATCACCCTGGTTGACATAGATGTCATCAGCCATCAATGCAGTAAACTCACTGATGACTAAAGCCATAAATGTCCTTGTATTACAATTAGCCCAGTGCTTGCTTGACCAAACAACTGGGCACAATTACCTGGCCAAGTTGACACATTAGCCTAACCATCACAGACAGTTTGGCATTTCCTCAGGAAGCTAAATATAGAATTGCTATAGGATTCAGCAATTCCTCTGCTAGGAACATATCCAGAAGAAATAAAAACTGACACGAACAGACATCTGCACACCAATGTTCATAGCAACATTATTCACAATTACCAAAAGATGGAAACAACCCAAGTGTCCATCAACCAATGAATGGATAAACAAAATGTGGTATATACATAGGATGGAATGCAATGAAATAAGAAGAAATGAAATTGGGACACATATGTTATATGGATGAATCTTAAAGATATTATGCTAAGTGAAATAAGCCAGACACAAAAGGACAAATATTGTATGGCCTCATTAATATGAACTAAATACAAAGAATAAACTCATGGAGTTAAAACCTAGAGTATAGGTTATTAGGAGATAAGAGGAGGGCTGAGAAGAACTACTGATGCTTAATGTATGTAGAAGTTTTAATTAACTTGACTGTAAAAGTGTGGGAATGGATAGAGTTTATGGTAACACATTATAGTGAGTAGCAGCTGGTTTATAAAAGGGATTGTGGCTCAAAAGGTTAGTCTTGGAATGTAAATGTCAATTGAAACAAAGCTAGAGAATAATCTAGGGACTGAATAAAACAGTGAACCCAAAGGTAGATGAGACTTGTGGTTGATGGTACAGATGCAACAGTGTCTTTCTGTGAGCTAGAGTGGATGTACGTCACTATTGCAGGGTGGTGGGAATGTGGAGAAGCATGGGAAAAATACAATTGGTGTGACCTATGGACTGTGGTTAACAGCAATACTGCAATATTCTTGCATCAATGCCAAAGGTATACTGTGTTGATAATGGGGCATATGGAAAAAGTATGCCAAATATATGCTATGGACCATGGTCGGTGGTAATAATCTGATGATATTATCTCATAATCTGTAACAAATATTCCACCATGGTGTGGTGTGTTGGTGAAGGGATGTTCTATGGGGATTCTACACTTGTGCATGATTGTTTTGTAAGTTCACAACCTCTGTAATAAAAATATATTTAAAAAAATAAGAGGGTGTGTTGGGGAAAAATACACCAAATGTAAGATATGGACTACAGTTAGTAGTAATATTTTGATGATGCTCTTGCATAGTTTGTAACAAATGTTTCACTACAGTGCAAGGTTTTGGTGGAGGGGTGATGTATGGAATCCTTGTATGATGCTATGCGAATATTTGTTTTTTAAGTTCACAACTTTTACTATACACCTACTGTTTCTGTATGTTCATGTATGAATGATATACATCAATAAAAATATATATATTTTAAAAATCTGTTTGGAAATGTACATTCTCTCTGTAATTAACTTTTTTTTAAATGTATGTGCATTTTGAAAATTTAGACTGATCCCTATTTTTGTCAGGGGTCCACTCCCCAAATTTGGTATGTTTTATATATAAAAAATTTTGCTTGGAATATAACTTTCAATTGTACTCTGCTTTTTTTCTACAGTGAATTTAGTAAAAATCCCCATATTGTGAGTTTTGTTGGAAATCAGGTTACTATAAGAAGAGCTGATGGCTCACTGATTCACATCAGCATATCACCATATCCTGCTATTCTTCATGAGTATGTAAGCAGTTCAAAATGGGAAGATGCTGTAAGACTTTGTCGCTTTGTTAAGGTACTTTACATTTCGGTCCCCATAATTTGTGTATATATTGAGTATTACTTTCTCCATACTGACACAAATAAAAAACTTCTCTGGAGCTTTTTTTTAAAAAAGTCAGACTCCCAAATTCTACTCCCACAGAGAATCTAATCCATTAGATCTGGAGTGGAACATATTTTTTTTAAGTTCCTCAGATGATTATTTGAGAGCTAGGGTTAAGAACCTCTACTTAGCATTTCCCAATTTGGTTGAGTCCATTATTTTCCAAAACACTTTTATTGAACATTGGTTAATATTCCTTAGAATATACTTCTCTGTAATGGGTTTTAGATGCATTTTCTTATAATAAGTCTTGGTGGCAATCTTCCTTAATAGCATTGTTAGAAAGCTTCACTATTCCCCTGGTTCCCTGTAAGTTATATTCTTTGACACCTCATCAAAAATACTGGATGATTTATAACCTTGAGTTGTTTTTTATTCTAAAGCTCAAATATGTATCTTTGTTAATTAGAAATAAAAAGTTTTTAAACATTTTCTTCAAATGAAGTTTTCTGTGTTGCTAGTATATTTTAACAAAGCCGTCATGAAATTTCCACATTAATTTTTTAAATCGTTCGTTTTTTCAGTGCTTTGCTCAGTGGTTTTTCATTTTTTAAGTAAAACTATAATTGTATTATGGGTATTTAAGTTACCATTTATTTTAAGGCAATTCAACTGATAGTTGAGAGAATTGTTCTCATATTTCACTTTAGGAGCAAACCATGTGGGCTTGCCTAGCTGCTATGGCAGTTGCCAATCGAGATATGACTACTGCAGAAATAGCCTATGCAGCAATAGGTGAAGTGAGTAAATAATATTTACATATATATTTGTGTGTTTTTTCTTACCATAGTTTGTTATATTTCTGTTAATTGTTCAAGTATTTTTTCTTTTCTTTTTTTAGATTGATAAGGTTCAATACATCAAATCTATAAAAGATCTGCCATCTAAAGAATCAAAAATGGCCCACATACTGATGTTTAGTGGGAACATCCAGGAGGCTGAAATAGTACTTCTTCAGGCTGGCCTTGTTTATCAAGCAATCCAGATCAATATTAATCTCTACAACTGGGAAAGGTAATAAAAATGCTTTTCACCAATTCCAAAATCTGATTGACCTTGATGTATTCTTCCATCTACCATTTAGTAAATTACATTTTCTCTGTGTTTAATAGTTTCTAATATTACAGAAGAATTTATTTACATTTATACTTGTAAATAGTTTGCCATTAAATATTTATACCTTCTCTGAACTTGTGATTGATTAGAAGTTGGGAGTGTAAAAAAGAGAGTTTAGTATGTCTCCCCAAATTTCTGATTTGAGTAACGGGGTAGATGGGGTACCATTAGCACATTTGGTAGGGAAGATAATGCATTCAGTTTTAGCTATGTTCAATTTGAAATATTTGTGAAGATATATGTGATAGAAGTTTATTAAATAGACTGGAACTAATGAGAAAGGTTTAAACTGGAGATGTAGATTTGGGAGTCATTAGCAAATAGATAGTTGTTGATGCCAGAAGAATGGATGCAATTGCCAGGAGAATGGATAGGATGATACTAGATCAACTACATTTATGGGACAGGTGAAAGAAGAGAAGTCCCTGGAAGGATTGGGATAAAGCAGTCAGACAGGCAGAGAGAATACGAGCTAAGAGAGATTTGTGATGCTAAGGAAGAAAGAGCAAAGGATTTTTTAGTAAGGAGTGGTTGGCTGTGGTTCTTTTTCTGATATGTATGTGTGGGAGAGACCACTATTTTAAATTAAGAGCACCTAACATATATAGAAAAATTTAAAGGATCTGATTAAAGTTTTTCTAGCTTAGAATGCATTTTTAGCTTTAGGAACAACCCAATAAAACAGTTTAATATATAGGAAATACAATAGGTACAGCTGTGCACTGGTCAGAAGATCTTGCCCAAATATTGGAAATAAATCATAATGTGGGATTAGTTTTGTTGGCTTCTTGACCTTTTTTAATTATTAAAGCTAAGTGCCCTGTGCCCAAGTGTTTCACAAATGCTTTTTTAAAAAATGCTTTTTAAAAGTTGTTTTCCTTACTGTGCTTATCATAGGTTCATGTAACTACCATTTATAACAGAAATAAATCTCTTTCAAAATATACTGATGTTATTTTGTCATTTTTAAAATGAAATAAATAAAATATATTAACATTTTATTTGGTTTTAATAAAACAATATTTTCATTTCAAAAAGGCCATTTATAATATGTGCAAATGCTTATGTGTACTTTGGTATATGTAACATTCAGTATGCAAATATTTATTGAGACATACTATGTTCTGCCACTCTGTGAAGTGATGGAGATATGATGGTGAACAAAAGAGAAATGTTCCTTGCCTTCATGATACTTACAGTCTAGTGAGGAGACAGATACTACTCAGTGAAATACTGAAATTGGTGTTATAAAAGCAATTAATATAATTCTGTTAGAGTGTATAATAACTAGCCTAGAAGTGTCTGGAAAGGTTTTTCTGAGGAAGTGACATTTAAGCTGCGATCCGAAACTTAAGTAGGAGTTAACCAAGCAGGCCCTTTGGAGTGAGGAACATGTATGTGGAAGAGAGAATATCATTTATCAGAAGATTTGATAAACTGAAAGAAGGTTGGTGAAGGTAGAGAGCAAAGGAGTGTGGCTTGAAATGAGGTTGGATGGTAGCCAACCCTACTTGACCATGGTGGGGATTTTGGTCTTCATTTTAAAAGCAATAGGAAACCATCAAAGGATTTTAGAGGGGAGTGACTTGATCTGAGTTGTGTTTTTAAAAGATCATTCTAGCTGCAGTGTGGATTAGGTTAGAGAGAGTCGTAATGGATTCAGGAAGACCAATTAGAAAGAGTGGATCTGAACATGTGGTTGTAGAGATGAAGAGAAGTAGATGGATTCCAGAGATATTTAGAGGGTAAAATTTATAGGAAGTGAATTTGGGGAGTGATGGAGAAGTGGTTTAAGACTTATATAACTGAAATATGGGGATTACCAGAAAAGACCAGAGAAGGATCAGGTTTGAGGGAGACATCAAGAGAGTTTTTATGTTTTGTTTTGTTTTGTTTTGTTTTATTTTGTTTTGAGGTACCAGGACCAGGGATTGAACCCAGGACCTTGTATGTGGGAAGCTGGCGCTCAACCACTGAGCCACATCAACTCCCCTGAATTGTTTTTTTTTCATTTGTTTGCTTGTTTTTTTGTTTTGTTTTGTTTTTAGGAGACACTGGGATCCAAACCCCGGACCTCCCATGTGGAAGCGGGTGCTCAACCACTTGAACCACATCTACTCCCAAGAGTTTTGGTTTTTGACATGCTGAATTTGAAGTTTCTTTAACATGTCCAAGTTGATATAGCAAGTACTCAGTTAAATAAACAGTTCTGAGTTAGAGAAGTAGTATGGGTGGAAGATAGAAATTTGAGAATCAATAGCATATGAATGGTAATTGAAGCCATAGGTGCCAATGAAAACTCCTAGGGAAGGTATAGAAAAAGAAGAGAAAGTAGCCTCGAACCAAGCTTCAAAGGCAACTTTGGTGACTGAATAGAGGAGAAAGGGACCTCACAGTAGAAAACAGGTGACAGTTGAGAAGATAGCAGGGAGAGGATGATGTCATAAAAGCTATTTAAATCCTGATAGAAAGATCCAAGAAAGGAAGAGGTTCGGGAGAGAGGAGAAAGGAGGAATAATTGATAAAGTATATATTCTGAAAAGTTTGGGAGCCATAGTTTAGGTGGAGGAAATAGCCTTAGATGGGTGGAGAATCTCCTCTTATATTGTGAAAGGAGGGCATTCCTTTGGGTATAGATACATGCAGTGAGTGAATAGGTGTCCTAGCATGGAGATGAGGAAATTTGCTTCTGATAACTTCTATTGATCTATATAACATAACCCTCTGAATATTTCTTGTACCTTCTTGCCATAAGTGGAATGTAACTCTCCCCCAAGGATACTGCTTCTTTGGTAGTCTTTGAAGTCAATTTATTCTCTCCAACTCCACATTCCTTAGGATCTGTATGTGAATGGAGTTGGTGTCCTATTTGCCTCCCTATTGCTACTTAAAATATTACTTCCTCATTTTATAAAATCTCTGATTCTTTGCAGCTTATGTCATATGGTCACATTTCAAACTTTCCCTACTATCCTTAAATCCTGCACCCTGTCCATACCCCACACACCCTCAATTCATAGCAAATGATTATCAGATCTCAGGGAGAGGTGAAAAGAGGGGCAAAGAGGGTATGTATAATGGGGGAAAAGAGAATGAACACTAAGTGCTCCTCCATCCCTCTTATCTACCCGGCATTTCCTTTTCCCTGTGCTTCTTGTTTTTTATATTAACTATAAACCAGTGTTGGTCAAGTACTGGTAGACCTCTAAGTCTACCTGACAAGACAGAAAAGATATAGGAGCATCATTCCTGGGTTTTGATTATGAGCTACACACGAGACTCCCAAATATGTATCTCATCTAACCCTTCTGTCCTACCCATATAAGTTTCCAAATCCCAATTATCCAGCTGTTTACTTAATATTTGCATTGGATATCTCAAAGGCACTTTGAAATTAAATGTGTTTGAATTCAAATGTTTGTTCCCTTATAAATCTGGTGCTCTTGTGGGCCAATCTATCTATCTATATATATACCATACAGGATTAACATACATCACCCCACAACCAACACATTATATTGTTGTGACACGTTTGTTACAAATGATAAAAGTACAACATAATATTGCTGCTATCTACATACTCATAGTTTATATTTGTTGTATTTCCCCCACAAACTGTCCTTTTATTAACTTCATGTATTAGTATTGTATATTTGTTATAGTTCCTGAGAGAACATTCTCATATTTGTACTGTTAACCATAGGCCATTATCCACTATGGGGTTCAATGTGTTGTATGCTCTCCTGCCTTGTATAATCCATCCAAAGTGTACACTTAGTGGCTCTTAATTTCATCAGAGTTGTGCTGCCATCACCTCAGTCCATTTTAGAACATTTTCATTACTCCAAAAGGAAGAGTCCTATACCTGCTAATACCTCCCCATTTTTGACCTTTAACATTGATATAATACCTCCTTTGCCTTTGCTGCTGAAATATTTATTATTGTTAACTATAGTATAGAACTTACAATAATCTTCCCATGTATCACCATATTCTTAATACCTTGTAATAGAGAAACATTCTTCTATTTGTACAATTAATAACAATCCTCATCCACCACTGCAGTCAATATGTTATACAGTCCTTACATTATCCTCTAGCTATCTTTGAATTGACATTAACCTCCCTGGACTACCCCTTTCAGCCACAATCACATTTATAAATCATCAATGTTAGTTATAATCATTGTAATGTGTTACTGTTAACTCTATCCATTTCCAAACATTTACAATCAACCTTATTAAACATTCCGCATACATTCAGCATTAGCGCCCCATTTTCAACCCACATTCTGTTTCCTAGTAACCTATACTCTGTAGTTTAACTCTATGAGTTTACTCATTGTATTTAGTTCATATCAGTGAGACCATACAATATTTGTCCTTTTGGGTCTTGTTTATTTCACTCAACAGTGTCCTCAAGGTTCATCAATGTTGTTATATGCATCCCAAATTCATTTCTTTTTCCAACATTTCACTTTCAGCCTAATTGTGTCCTTGTGTCTAAGGTGAGTCTCTTGTAGACAGCATATAGATGGCTCATATTTTTTTTATCCATTCTGTCAGTCTGTCTTTTGATTGGGGAGTTCAATCCATTAACATTCAATGTTATTACTGTAAAGGCATTACTTCATCCATTTTATCCCTTGGCTTTCCATTATCATATCTTACTATTGTCTGTCTTTTTACCCTTTTAGTCACCCTTACTTATAATCTTCTTTTCTATACTCTTCTACAAACCTTTCACCCTTGTTTTTTCCTTTCAGGCTGCAGCACACCCTTTAATATCTCTTGAAAATCCAGTTTCTTGGTGACAAACTCTCTCAGTTTTAGTTTGTCTGTGAAGATTTTATATTCACCCTTATTTTTAAATGACAGTTTTGCCTGATACAAAATTATGGGCTGGCATTTTTCTCCTTTAGTACCGTAAATATTTCATATCTTCTTGCCTCCATGGTTTCTGATGAGACATTGTCACTTAATCTTATTGTTGTTCACTTGTATGTAATGCATTGCTTTCTCTTGCTCCTTTCAGAATCCACTTTTTGTCTCTAGCATTTGACATTCTGAATAGTAAGTATCTTGGAGTAGGTCTGTTATGATTTATTCTCTTTGGGGTACATTGTCCTTCTTGGATATTGATATTTATGTCTTTCATAACAGTTGGGAAATTTTTGGTCATTATTTCCTCAAATATTCTTTTGGCCCCTTTTCCATTCTCTTCTCCTTCTAGGACACCTATAACCATACATTTGTGCATTTCACGCTCTCATTCAATTCCTTGAAACCCTGTTCAATTTTTCCCATTCTTTTCTCTTTCTGTTCTTCTGTCTTTTCATGTTCAAATGCTCTGTCTTCTAACACAGTAATTTTGTCCTCTGCCAATTCAAATCTGCTATTATGTGCCTCTAATGTATTTTTTCATTTAAAAATGTATTGAAGTATATCCTTCATACATGAACATACATAAACAATAAGTGTATAGTAAAAATTGTGAACTTACAAAACAAACCTACATAACATCATACAGGGCTCCCATACATCATCCCACCACCATTACCTTGCATTGTTGTTAAACATTTGCAACAAATTATGAAAGAGCTTCATCAAAGTTTTACTACTAATGATAGTCCATACCTTACATTTGGTTCATTTTTCCCCCTTTTATTTATTTTTTTCTTCATAAACCAGTTTATCTAAAGTGTACAATCAGTGGCATTTGGTATAATCACAGAGTTGTACATTCATCACTTCGATCAATATTAGAGCATTTTCTTTATTCCAAAAAAAAAAAAAGAAAAGAAAAAACCCACTATCATACCCATATTTTCAGCGTATGATGTGCTTTCACCATTTCTATTCATTTCCAAACATTTCCAAACAGCTTTTTGCCAATTCTGCACAGATTAAACCTCAGCTTTCCATTCTCTAACCACATTCTATTCTCTGGTGACTGACTTATATTCTAGCTATTAACCCCATGAGTTTGCTCATTGTATTTTAGATCATAATAGTGAAACCATACACTATTTGGCTTGTTTCACTCAACATAATGTCCCCCAAGTTCATCCATGTTGTCATATGCTTATGACATCATTTCTTTATACAGCTGAATGATGTTCCATCATGTGTATATACCACAGTTTGTTTATCCATTCGTCATTTGAAGGACACCTGGGTTGTTTCAATCTTTTGGCAATTGTGAATAATGTCACTATGAACATTGGTGTGCAGATGTCTGTTCGTGTCACTGCTCTCAGTTCTTCTGGGTATATACCTAGTAGTGGTATTGCTGGGTCATATGGCAGATCTATGTCTAAATTCCTTAGGAACTGCCAAACAGACTTCCACAGTGGCTGTCCCATTCTACATTCCCACCAACAGTGAATAAACATTCCTATCTGTCCACATCCTCTCCAACACTTGTAGTTTTCTGTTTTTTTTAAATAGAGGTCATTTTAGTATGTATGAAATCATATCTCATTGTTGCTTTAATTTGCATTTCCCTAATAGCCCAGTGATGTTGAGCATTTTTTCATTTGTTTTTTCGCTATTTTTATTTCTTCTTTAGAAAAAAATGTCTATTCAAGTCTTTTGCCCATTTTTTAATCAGGTCATTTGTCTTTTTACTGTTGAGTTGTAGAGTTTCTTTATACATCATCGATATTAGACTCTTGTCATAAGTGTGATTTCTAAATATTTTCTCCTATTGAGTAGGCTGCCTTTTTACCCTCTTCAGAAAGTCTTTTAAGGCAGTGTTTTAATTTTGAGGAGGTCCCATTTATCTATTTTTTCTTTTGTTGCTTGTTCTTTGAGTGTAAGGTTTAAGAGATCCCCACCTACTTACAAGGTCTTGTAGATGTTTCCCTACATTATCTTCTAGGACTTTTATGATCCTAGCTGTTATGTTTAGGTCTTTGATCCATTTTGAGTTGATTCTTGTATATAGAGTGAGATAGTAGTCCTCTTTCATTCTTCTGATGATGGATATCTAGTTCTCCCAGCACTATTTATTGAAGAGACTGTTCTGTCCCAGAAAGGTGGATTTGGTAGGCTTATCAAATATAAGTTGACCTTAGAAATGAGGATCCTATTTCTGAACTCTCAATTTGATTCCATTGATCAATGTGTCTATCTTCATGCCAGTGTCATGCTCTTTTGACCACTTTTATTATACACTTCAAGGTCAGGAAGCATGAGTCCTCTGACTTCACTCTTCTTTTTTGGATGATTTCGGCTATTCGGGACCTCTTTCCTTCCCAATAAATTTGGTAATTGATTTTTCTGTTTCTGTAAAGTAGGCTGTTGGAATTTTGATTGGGATTGCATTGAATCTATAATTCAGTTTGGGTAGAATTGACATCTTTGTGATGTTTAGTCTTTCAATCCATGAACACAGAATGTCCTTCTATTTGTTTACGTCTTCTTTGATTTCTTTCAGCAGTGTTTTATAGTTTTCTGAATACAGATCCTTTACATTCCTGATTAAATTAATTCCTAGATATTTAAGTCTTTTTGTTGCTATTATAAGTGGAATTTTTATCTTGATTTCCTCCTCAGCTTGCTCATTACTAGTGTACACTAGTGTACATTACTGATTTTTGCATGTTGATCTTGTATCCTGCCACTTTGCTGAACTCATTTATTTGCTCTAATACTTTGTTGTAGATATTTCAGAATATGTAGGATCAGGTCACCTGCAAAAAGTGAGAGTTTTACTTCCTCTTTTCCAATTTGGGTGCCTTTTATTTCTTTTTCTTGCCTAATGGCTCTAGCTAGAACTTCTAGCACTATGCTGAATAACAGTGATGACTGGCATCCTTATCTTGTTCCTGATCTTAGAGGGAAAGCTTTCAACCCCTCCTCATTGAGTATTATGTTGACTGGAATTTTCATATATGCCCTTTATTTTGTTGAGGAAGTTTCCTTCTATATTTATCTTTCAAAGTTTATTTATCAAGAATGGATGCTGGATTTTGTCAAATGTCTTTTCTGCATCAAATGAGATGATCATGTGGTTTTATTTCCCTTTGATTTGTTAATGTTAATTTGTTACATTAATTGATTTTCTTATGTTGAACCACTCTTGCATACCATGAATAAAACCCACTTGATGATGGTGTCTAATTCTGTTGGATTCTATTTGCAAGTATTTTGTTGAGAATTTTTACGTCTATATTCATTAGAGAGATTTGTAATTTTCTGTTTTTGTAATATCTTTATCTGGCTTTGGTATTAGGGTGATGTTGGCTTCATAAAATGTGTGGGGTAATTTTCCCTCCTTTTTGATTTTTTTGGAAGAGTTTAAACAGGATTGGAATTAATTCTTCTTGAAATACTTGGTAGAATTCACATGTAAAACCATCTATCTGGTCCTGGGCTTTTTTAAGGAAGACTTTTGATGACTGATTCAGTCTCTTTACTTATGATTCATTTGTTGGGTTCCTGTATTTCTTGTAGAGTCTGTGTAGGTTGTTTTTATGTTTCTAAGAATTTGTCCGTTTCATGTAGGTTGTCTAATTTGCAGTTTCTCATAATATCTTCTTATGATCCTTTTTATTTCTGTGGGGTCGGCCATAATGTCCCTCCTCTCATTACTGATTTTATTTATTTGCATTTTCTCTCTTTTTTTCTTTGTTAGTCTAGCTAAGGATTTGATGACTTTATTGATCTTTTCAAAGAATCAGCTTTTGGTTTTGTTAATTTTTGTTGTTGTTCTTAATTTCATTTATTTCTGCTCTAATCATTTATTTATTTCTGTTTGTTTTGGGATGGGTTTGCTCTTCTTTTTCTAGTTTCTCCAGGTGTTCAGTTAGGTCTTTGATTTAAGCCCTTTCTTCCTTTTTTTTAAATGTAGGCATTTAAGGTTATAAAGTTCCCTCTCAGCACTGCCTTCACTGTATCACCTATGTTTTGATAAGTTGTGTTCTTGTTTCATTCTCTCTTGATATCTACTAATTTCTCTTGGAATTTCTTCTTTGACACAGTGATTGTTTAGAAGTGTGTTGTTTAGCCTTCATATTTGGGAATTTTCCCCTTTCCCACCTAAGATTTCCAGGTTCATTCCATTATGTTCAAAGAAGGTGCTTTGTATAATTTTCAGTCTTCTTAAATTTATTGAGAGTTGTTTTGTGGCCCAACATGTGGCCTATCCTGGGGAAAGATCCATGAGCACTTGAGAAGAATGTATAACCTGCTGATTTGGGGTGCAATGTCCTACATATGTCTGTCAGGTCCAACTTATTTATCATATTGTTTAAGTTCTCTGTTTCCTTGTTGATTTTCAGTCTTAGTTGTTCTATCTTTTGATGTGAGTGGTGCGTTGATGTCTCCAGCTGTTATTGTATATAGAAACGTCCATTTCACCTTTCAGTTTTGTTGGAGTTTGCCTCATGTATTTTGAGGCACCCTGGTGCATAGATATTTATAACTGTTAATCCTTCCTGTTGTATTGTCCCTTTTATTAATATATAATGGCCACCTGGATCTCTTGTCACTTTTTTACATTTAAAGTCTGGTTTAATCCATTAACATTCAATGTTAAAACAGTTAAAAACTGTTTATTATGGAAAATTTCAAACATATACAAAGTAGAGAGAATAGTGTAGAGAGAATCCATATCACTCAGCCTCAACAATGATAAATTTGTGGACAATATCCACATCTCTACCCCTTTCCTATTCCCTCCTGCCTACCCTTTATTTTGAAGCAGATGTCACCCATAAATATTTCTGTATGTATCTCCAAAAGTTTTTTTTTCAAACAGCTACAATATTATAATCACACCTTTAAAAATTAACAATAATTCTATTCAGTATGTTTTACTCTGTCTCATAGATGTTTTATTTTTTGCTTTATTTCATTCAGGATCAAAAAAAGACCTATACATTTTGATTGGTTGATATAGTCTTAAGTTTCTTTTACTCTTTTGGTTCTCTTTTTCTTTTTTGTTTTTTCTGGTAATTTTTCCATGGGAGAAATTGGGCCTATAGAATTTCCCTTAGTCTGAATTTTGTTGTTGTTGTTGTTGTTTTTAAAGATTTATTTTATTTATTTACTCCCCCCCCATTGTTTTGCGCTCACTGTTTGCTCTCTGTGTCCATTTGCTGTGTGTTCTCTTGAATTTTGTTGATTACATCTTTGTGGTATCATTTAATATGTTTATTTAGTTTGCTAAAGATTGCCAAGGCAATATACCAGAAATGAGTTGGCTTTTACAATGGGGATTTATTAACTTATAAGTTTACAGTTCTGAGGCCAGGAAAGTTCCAAAATTGAGGCATCATCAGGAGATACTTTCTCCCCGAGCTGCAGCTGTGGTCAATCAGGCACATGGCGGCATCTGCTGGTCTCTGCCTTCTCCTCAGGGCTCTGTTGCTTTCAGCTTTTGGCTTCCTGTCTTCCATGTTTTGTTGATTTCAACTTCTTGCTTTCATGGCTTTCTCTCTCAGCTTCTGTGGGTTCCTCTCTGTCTCTGTGGCCTTCTTTCTCTGTATATTTATCCCCTTCATAACAATTCCTGTAAGAGGAGTAAGACCCACCCTAGGGAGCAGATGTGGCTCAAGCAGTTGAGTGCCTGCTTCCCACATGGGAGGTTCCGGGTTTGGTTCCCAGTGTCTCCTAAAAACAAAACAAAAACAAGCAAAAGGAAAAAAAAAAAAAAAAACACTCAGGGGAGCCAATGTAACTCAGTGGCTGAGTGCTGGCTTCCCACATATGAGGTCCCAGGTTCAATTCCCAGTCCCAGTACCTCAAAACAAAACAAAATGAAACAAAACAAAAAACCTACTCTGAGTCATGCCCTACTAAAGTG
Source organism: Cabassous unicinctus (assembly GCA_029593785.1). NCBI lineage: Eukaryota > Metazoa > Chordata > Mammalia > Cingulata > Chlamyphoridae > Cabassous > Cabassous unicinctus. The sequence continues at coordinate 22,579 of JAQZBX010016380.1, read as the reverse complement.
ATCTAATCAAAAGGAAGTTCCCATCTACAAAAGGTTTACACCCACAGGAATGGATTAGCATAAGAACATAATTTTCTGGGGTCCACCAAAGACTCAAACTACCACAATGTTCCTCTGTACTAAATTTGCTATAAAATGGTTGTTGAATCTAGAGGTGTGATTAAATTTAGGTTCATTTTATTTATTCTTTTGGTAAGACTTCATCATAGGTAGTGCTATATATTTCCATCAGGAATATATAATGACTGGTTATCTGTCTTCTTTTGATGCTAGCAACCATTGATGATCATTGCCCAGATCATTAATTAATTAGGGATTAAAAATGGTGATATTCTAATTTTATCATTCTAGAAGGATAGAATTTCAGGATTAGATTATAAATATATTAGATTACTTTTAAGATCCCTGAATTTCTATATTAGTTTAAATCCTCTAGAAGAGAAAAATTTTATTTTGTTAATTGTTTCTCCATTTGAGAAGCACAATATTGCTGGTTTGTGCTTCTGTTGTTCGTTATTTGAATTTGAACATTGCCTGCGACCTAATAAGATGCAGCTTCTGAAGAATTGTAGGTAAGCAAATTATCGGCTTGATTTTCATTTTGACATTTTGGTGGTAGACCGCTCTCAAAAACTGCAGTTTGGAGAGGTAGAAGCTCCAGATATGCATAGTGATCCTTTATGTAAGTATTAATAAAAATAATTTCTAATCTTCTGCCTGTTATACAAAGTGATTTAGTTTCATTCAGGTTATTCAAAAGATCATATTTTGAAGTTTTTTTTTAATTTTTTTTTAAAGATTTATTTATTTATTTATTTATCCCCCCCCTTGCTGCTTGTGTTTGCTGTGTCCATTTGCTGTGTGTTTTTTCTGTGTCTGCTTATCTCCCCCTTGCTGTGAGGTCTTGCTGCATCAGCCCACCGTGCTGCAAACCTGGGGCCTCCCATATGGTAAACGGGAGCTCTATCCATTGAGCCACACCCGCTTCCCTTTATTTTGAAGTTAAAACAGCTTTTTCTATAACTTACTTCTGTTTAAAATCAGAGAAGATACATAGATTTATTCCAGACCTAGAATCTAATGTCACATTTGTTTGGGTGCCAAATAACCATTTTGAAACTAGAGACATACTGTTCCCATCACCCTTATATAATTTGGAGTGAGTTCTCTCCTAGATATAGTAAGGAAACACTTTTTTATCCAGTGTGTGCTCTTAGAGATCATTTAAAATAGCACATTTCATTTAAATATTTACCTTCAGCCATTGCTCTTCAATCATAAAATCAATACGTATTTTTAGTAATGATGATAATGATACATAATACTTAGGATCAGGTATCTAAATGCATATCCTATTCTTTCCACATAATTAATGTATTAATGTTCCAAACCAAAATATCTTTTTGGAATTTTTGGAAAGCCCAATCCAGAATGGATGCTTATGTGCTCCTTACTTTTAGAACACTGCTCCTGTTTAATGCAGTCAAGGAATTCTTCTCCCACCATGTACAATCATAAAGAGAAACAATGGGAAATGGAACTTCTAAGGTGCTAAAGGGGAGTTGTTCATCAGATTCTCCACTCACACATACACCACTGGAATTGGAGCCTAAAGGATATACAGGGGAATGAAGTGGGAGAGAGTAAGAAGGAGTAGGGCATCTTCCATTTCTCCTCTTTCAAGCCTGTGTGAACTGCTTTTTGCCTTCACGTATCTTCCACTTCTATTCTTCTGTTATTTCATTATATCTACATTCTGCCTATCTTCATTTTCTCTGAAAGCCTTAAAGTCACAGAGAAATGAAGGAACATTGTGAGAATTTATGAGTAGCTGACCCTTGTATATAGCAATATGGCTTATGCCAATTTATTTTCATAAGAAACCTTTTTGCCTAATTTTGACATTACCATTTGTATTATACATGGTTTATATTCATAATTTTTATACAAATGAAAAATGGAAAAAAGCATTAATTAATATCTCTCTCAATTACAATGTACTTAGAATACACATAGCATATCTAAAATATCTTTTAAAGTGTAGCTAACCAAAGCATGCTAAGAATAAACCAGATTTTCCTACTGAAGAGTCACAAGTTACAAAAAATCTAGTCAGTGGGTTAATATATCCTTTTGTCTAAAAAAACATATGTACCATAGTTGGCTCTGATAAATCATGACTGGAATATTTAGAAATCATATATCATATTAGAAAGTAAGAGAACTTGAGAAATCATATATTTTGACTATTATGATGACCATTTCCCATACTTTCAAACAAGATGACAGTGTCCAGCATAGGAAAGCTAATTCCACTGTGGTAAGGTCCTAACTCAACTAATATGAGTTTATAAACAGGATTGCAGTGGCATAGACACTGTCCAAAACCTATAAACTGAAAGCAAACTTGGAACTGAAGATTAATCTTTGCATTTCCCTCCCAATTATCATCAATATGTAGATTTTGTGTCTTTGGTATTGTATCACTGATTTCAGCCATTTATGTAGTTCTCATGTAAATAAAATATTACTTTAAAAATAACTTAGCAACATAGATAAATAGATACCTGACTGGAATATAAAATTTAAATGCTTACTCTTTTTCTAAGAATCAGATGGCAAAAGGCATCTTGTAGACTTTTATTTACCTCAAATTATTTTAATAAAGTTTTTAATTTGCTGCAGTAATAATTTGAGGATATCAGATTTTAGATCTAGTTAGTTGAATTTTGAACAGAATAAATTCCTTATAGACATATAAAAATGCTCAAGATAGTTGAATTGCTTACATTGGGGAAGTTCATTCACTTGAATTTTATTGTAATTAGAATTTTAATGAAATTTATCATATATGCACTCTGTAGTTCTCACCAAAGATAAATAAAATCCATATCTTCCTTTAATAAATGTATAGGCTAGTGGAAGAGACAGACTCATAAATAATTGTAATACACTGTAAGTAGTGCTATAATAATATGTATAAAGTTCTAAGGAGTACAGATAATATAATGGTCATTTATTTCTATGAGGGGAGATGGTCAGAAAGAAGATGTCATTTTGAGCTGGGCTTTGAAGAGTTAATAGTAGTTTTCAAATAAGGTAAGAAATGATGCTTCATAATAAGGGATGAGTGAAAGGAATAACCTAGACCATCTCTCCCACCTCCTCACCCCAAAACTCTACTGCCCTTGGGGACTGACACAAGCAGTGCTGATAATCTGGTTGGTTGGTTGGTTTTTTTTTCATTTTGCAGTGATGATGATTATTGTGAATGACTTGTTACTGATAATCTGTTTTATTTCTCATTACAGGGCACTTGAATTGGCTGTAAAATATAAAACACACGTTGATACGGTTCTTGCTTACCGTCAAAAGTTTTTAGAGACATTTGGTAAACAGGAAACTAACAAACGATATTTGCAGTATGCAGAAGGTGTAAGTATTATACAGTATTTTTAAACAAGAGATATGCTTTATAAATACATATCATATGCTTTTTAAAATAACTTTATTTCAAATTCAAAAAAATGAAATTACAGAAAAAGGTAGCCCAACAAGTTTTGGAAGCATTACTCCTAAAAATTTCTGTCCAGTCACTTTTATCTCATCTAATTCCAGCTACTAACTCAGTTGTTCCTCTAGTGTTCAGAAAGATACACAGATGAACACAGATTAGTTAGATGACATAGTCAAGGTCTACTTATTAATGAAAAAAATGAAGAGAAAAAATGCTTAATCATATTCCTGTCTCACAAAATTAAACCCTGTGTTCTTTTTTTTTGACCTTTAGCATTAATATAATACCAACCTTTGCTCTTGCTACAAAAACATTACAATGTTGTTAACTATAGTCTATAAAATACATTAGTTATATTTTTCCCACTTATCACCATATTCTCAAACATCTTGTAGTAAAAAATATTCCTGTAATTATATCATTGACCACAATCCTCATCTACTGCCAAAATCATTGTTATATATTCCCTATATTATCCTCCAGCTACCTTCCAACTAATATCAATCTCCCTAGACTACACGTTTCAGCCACAATTACATCCATAAATCAATAGTGTTTTTTACAATCATTATAATGTGTTACCATCAAGTCCAGTCATTAACTCATATTTACATTGACCTTATTAAACATTCTACATACATCCAACATCTTCTACCCCTTCTCATCCCACATTCCATCTCCCACCAACCTACACTTCATAATCCAACTCCATAAGTCTACTCATTGGATTTGCTTCATATCAGTGAGACCATACAATACTCATCCTTTTGTGTCTGGCTAATTTCACTCAACATAATATCGTCAAGGTTCCTCCATGTTGTCCTGTGCGTCCTCAACTGATTTCTTCTTAAAGCTGAATAATATTCCATCATATGAATATACCACATCTTGTTTATCCATTCATCAGTTGACTGGCACTTAGGTTGTTTCCATCTTTTAGCAATTGTGAATAATACCACTACGGGAGCGTTGGTGGTATAGAGGTGAGCATAGCTGCCTTCCATAATACCACTATGAACATCAGTATGCAAATACCTGTTTATGTCCTTACTTTCAGTTCTGAAAGGATTCTCCCCTGTAGTTTTCATGGGGAGCATGTCCTTCTAACACTTTGATTCTGGACTTCTAGCCTCCAGAACTGTGAGACAATAAATTTCTGTTGTTTTAAGCCACACAGTTTATGGTAATTTGTTATGGCAGCCCTAGGAAACAAATACAGTTTTGGTACCTGGAAGTGGAATGCGGCCATAACAAAACTTAAAAATATGGAAACAGCTTGGGAATGGGGTAATTAGTAGAGGCTAATTGAGGCAAATGATAGTAAAAGCCTAATTGCCTTGAAGAGATTGCCGGAATCAACCTTAAAGGTGATTCTGATGAGAGTTCAGAAGGAAGTGAGGAGAGCTGTAGAGAAAGCTGCTATCATAGAGAATACAATAGTCATTATGGACAGAATATTAATAGAAATATGAATGTTAAATGTGCTTTTGATGGCCTCAGACAGAAATGAGGAACACTGGAGGGAAGGCAATCCATGTTATAAAGTGGCATAGAAATTGGCTGAATTGTGTTCTGTTGGGTGGAAATCAGTTCTTGTGAATAAAGAACTTAGATAATTAGCTAAGGACATTTCCAAGCAAAATGTAGAAGATGTGGCCTGGTTTCCCCTGATGGCTTATAGTAAAATGCAATAGAAAAGAAATAAATTGAGGAAGGAACTGCTAAGCAAAAAGGAAATTAATACAACTTTACTTTGTAGAATTCTAGGGAGCTAGGCTGCACCTTGAAGAGACCCCTATCCTAGGTAGATTTCACTGGCTAGAACCAAAGAAGGCTAAATCTTTGCCTCCCAAATGCCTATCAAAATCTCAGACTTTACCACACCAATTAGAAGCAAGTCATTCCAGTACCTTTCAACCCTTAAGGAGAGTCAGAACAAAAGAGTTTGCCCCAGTGTCTAGAGCAGAAATGATTGTGGCCATATTCTCAGATCCTTGTAGGCTCAGATAACAGAAATAGAACTCACCTGTCTAGCCATGCAGATCCAAAATAATGGACTCCCAAGAGCTGTGATCCCATGACATGGCAAACCTTGGTCCTAGGTCTGTGAACCAGTTGGTTTCCTTAGCCTTTTATTTATTCATTTATTCAAAAAATACCCTTGAGTGTTGACTCTGGGCCAGGTACTATGCCATGTACTTGGATGAACTAGATATGACCTCTGTCTTTGTGGAGATTATAGACTACATAGGAGTATTCCTCTTTTGGTGTACAATAAAATAGAACATTCTGATACATCTTTAGGGCAGGGTAGATTAGAGGAATCTTAGGAAGAAGAGAAAAAACCTACACTTTCTGCTAAAACCAACATCATTGACTTAACCATATTTAGAATACTGGTGTCAGGATCTACATCTTTGGACCTTAAAACAGTTTTCAGGCTAATGAGGCCTTTGGGGCTATTCTTAGAGTTTAACAATGCAACTTCAACATCTGGATGCAGGCTAGCTACAAATTGTGGGTTTCTTGGTAGGAAAGAGACATTTTATAGAAGTTCTACAAACTTTTTTTTGTTTTCATTAGGAACCTGCTTGGTACTAAAGTGAATCCTTTGGCTGTATGGGTTAGGAGGGCTTGCTCTACTACTAGGACAAACTCAAGAGCCCTAGGACCTTGGAGGCTACGCCCTAGTTCACAGAGTGTGACCACAGCCATCAACAACTGCAGTACTAAGCAGCCCAGAGAATTGCTAAATCACCTGATCTTTGGTCACAGTTTTGAAAATATGGCCATACATTAAAACCAAGTGCCTCCCTTAAATTTACTTTGTTGTATAATTTTTAAGCATATTAATGCTATTCTGCTTTCCTCATTGTCATCAATATTTTTTTCAGTATTTTCACATTAGATATTTTCAGAACATAGAAAATATGGTCCTTACCCATAGAAAATATAGTCCTTACTCTCAAGGAAATTATATTTTAGATAGCAAAAACTTGAAAATTTCAACTTCTTTTTTGTTATATATTGTATTAGTCAGCTGAAGTGGTGCTGATGCAAAGTGCTAGATATCTGTTGGCTTTTATAAAGGGTATTTATTTGGGGTAAAAATTTAAAGTTACAAGGCCCTAAAGAGTCCACTTTAAGGCTGCTTTCTCACCAAAGTCATTTGCCACATGTTGAAGCAAGATGGTGAGTGTATTAGTCAGCCAAAGGGGTGCTGATGCAAATTACAAGAAATCTGTTGGTTTTTATAAAAGGGTATTTATTTGGGGTAGAAGCTTACAGTTACTAGGCCATAAAGCATAAGTTACTTCCCTCACCAAAGTCTATGGCCACGTGTTGGAGCAAGATGTCTGCCGATGTCTGCCAGGATTTGTCTGCTTCCTGGGTTTTTCTCTTCCCGGGGCTTGTCTCTCTCTGGGCTTAGGCTTGCTTCTCTCCACAAGGCCAGCTGTAGACTATCAGGCAAACGGCTCATCTCTTCCTAGGGCCTTCTCTCCTTTCTCACAACCAAGCTCCTCTGTGCTTGCATCCCCGGGCTCCAACATTAAAACTCCAACATCAAAACTCCAACTAACTCCTCTGTTCTGCCATGTAGTTTTACCTCTGGGTCCCTACCCACCAAGGGGTCGGGACTCAACGTCCTGCTGACGTGGCCCAATCAAAGCCCTAATCATAACTAATCACGCTCAGAGGAACATACCAGTTTACAAATATAATCTAGTATCTATTTTTGGAATTCATAACTAGATCAAACTGCCACAGCGAGTGATCTCTGCCAGGTCTCTCAGGACTTCCTATATCAGTCTCCGGCATAGGTCTTGTTTCTTTCCGGGCCTTCTCAGCTGCTCAGCTGCTCTGTACTTTTCAGCTGCAAACTATCAGGTGAATGGCACATCTCTCCTCAGGACCCCAGGATCAGACATGACAGAGTTCTCTCCTCTTCCATGTGTCTTCTTGAGTGAGTCTCCATTTATTTCAGTCCACCAAGGGGGTGGGGACTTAATCTGAGTCATGCCCTACTGACATGGTCGAATCAAAGCCCTAATCTTAACAGATAATTTAATCAAGATATGTCAGCTGAATCTAATGCATTCAAAGGGTATCATACCCAGAGGAATAGATTAGTTTATGAACATAATCTCTTTTTTGGGGATTCATAAATAATTCAAACTGCCACATATATATTTCATTGTTCCCAACATGTAATATTTCAATCACAAGAGTAGCAGAAATTTCCAAAGTGGCTAACCAGAGCAATGTGACTTCTTTAAGTATTTTGTTTTCTTTTCATCCTGAAACTATATATAGGTTACTTTGACTCCCTATGGCACTCTGTTCTAGTTTCTTACTTTTTCTTTTTCAAAACTGTAACTTGACAGTTAGCTAGAAATCATAAAGCAGCATTTTAAGATGAAAATTATTTTTGACTTAAATATTCTCTACTATGAGATAAAATTAACTCTAGGAAAACAGCTTTTGAGAGCTATCTGCACTGCTTGCTGATCTTCTGTTTTCATATAGGTCTTTAATCATAATCTGTCATTCATAAATATCTTTGCAAAAATGTGATAATCTATTTATTTCAGAATTAAAAGTTGAGTGGAACAAGATCGTTTAAAAATAACATTGAGAAATTTATTCTAGATCTCTGCTGAATTCTTTGGGTCCCCAATTGTATTAGTCAGCCTAAAGGGGTGCTGATGCAAAGTACCAGAACTCGTTAGCTTTTATAAAGGGTATTTATTTGGGATAGAAGCATATAGTTACCAGGCCTAAAGAGTTCAAGGTACCATAAGAGGTACTTTCTCACCCAAAGTCTGTTGCCACATGTTGATTCAAGATGGTGGGTGATGTCTGCGAGGGTTCAGCCTTCATCCTTCCTTTTAAAGCTCCATGGTCCCAGCTTCTTCCAGTCTCAGCTGTAGGCTGGCATAAGGCTCATCACTCTTCCCAGGACTCTTTTCTTTCTGGGCTCAGCTGCTCTGTTCTTTTCACGAGGTCAACTGTAGCCTATCAAACACATCTCTCTTCCAGGGGCAGTCTCTATGGAGCACTCTCTCTTCCTGTGTATCTGCTTCTGTGTGTCCTTCTCCATGTTGTTTTCTCTGTGTGTCCACCCACTAAGGGGGCAGGGACTCAATGTCCTACTGATGTGGTGGAATCAAAGCCCTAATATTAATTTAATCAAGTAAAAGTGAAACCTCTGACTTTAATACAATCAAAGGAACAGACCAGTTTACAAACATAATCATTATTTCTTCTTGGAATTCATTAACAATACCAAACTGCCACATCAAAACATAACAAAAGTTTATAAATACCTATAATCTCATGTGAATAGAATCTACCAATCATAAGGAAATAAGTGAGAAGTTTGCTATACGTTAATGTTTATGAGCTCTTATATGTTATTTGGGCATTTCTAGTATAAAATATGGAAATCTGATTTATACAAGGAGTACTGTTTTCTAAGAACCCCATAGAGTCATTGTACCTGAGATACAATGATGTTCAGTAAATTATAAATTATTGTATAATAAATTGTAAGTCAGGCAAATAAATCTACTTGAGGAATACATTCAATCTACTGAATACATGTTCTATGCAAGAAGTAAAGTAGAAGATTCAGGAAATATTTAAAATGTTATAGTTGGAAAAAGAGAAAAAGTGGGGAAAAAATCAAGCTCATGAATGGAATTTCAGAAAATATAGACTTTTGAAGAAGATCCAGAAGAGTCAAAACTCTAGTTAGGATAAACACTTTATGTATAGCTACCACCCAAGCTGCCTTGCAGGTTTTATTGCCTTATAACCTTCTGGGCACCTGAGAGACAAAACCCAGAAGAAAAAACAGTGAGGGATTATTAGGTGATAGACATTTTCCTGGGTAATTAGTTACCTTTTATTCATTCATCATTTATTGAGTGCCTTATTTGGTCAACATACTCTCCTTGGTGATTGGGTTATAATAAGAAACATGACAGACATTGACCCTGGCCTCATGAAACATATTCGTGGAGGAGATGGAGTTAATTATACAATTTGTTGTTTAATTTCAACTGTGATAAGTGCCTTTAAAGAGGTATACAGTGTGCTAAGAGACTTTATGAATGGAGAACTGAAAATGAATCAAAGACTTCTCTAAGCAAAGCAAATAATATTTGAGCTAAACTCTGAAGGATGAATGGTAGAAGTTGACAAGGGTTGGGGCTTTGAAGGAGGAGACGGACATGTTCCAGGCAAAGGGTAGGCTCTGAAGTGGGAAAGAATATGAGCAAAAAGGAGATTGACTTGAGGGTTTCCTAGGATAAATTAAGAATATTGGAATTTATCCCAAGACTAATGGGAAGCCATTGAAGGGAAGTAATTAGATCAGTTTTCCCTTTTAAAATCCTGACCCCTAAAAATAATAGAAACTTAAAAATTTCCACAAATTTATCTTGAGTAGGATTTTGCCAATCAGTTAAATGATAGGAAAATAAGAGCAAATGCATGGAGTCTTGAAAGAATGGGCAGGAGTCCCAAGTGAATGCTCTGGTCCTGAGTCAGTAGTGGTTAGAATACTGGTTGGGAACAGACATTGAAGGGTCTTTAATACCATGTTAGGAGAGTACTCTATGATGAAGGCAATGAGAAAACTTGGAGGTTTGTAATCAAGAGAATGACTTGAAAGATAACTTCCGGGGACCTCTGGGAAGCTGGTAGACTAGAAAGACAGGGTCTCTTTTCTCCCAGAAATATTGCTAGAGGATAGGCAGAAAAGGCCTGGGAAAAAATCTTCTAGGGTTTCAGAAACCAGGGGAAGGCTGGACACTGCCCAGAAGAGAGAGGGACAAAGGATAAGAATTGCAATGGCAAAACTGTGAGTTATAAATGGCAGCTGCAAGAGCCAGAGCACTCCCCCCCACTATAGACACTTTTGAATTCTTAGACCTCAGGATCAGCTGGTACAGACAAAGGGGGCCCCAGGGATCTACCTCCCCAGGAAAAGGGAGAGAGAGGGACACAACCTAAGGCTGACTCACATTTTGACCCACAAATTTGGTCTGCTGTGTCCCACAAGCCCTTCCACGCTGGGTAGGGCTGCACCATTGTTTGCCTTGTGAGCTGGCTTGGGATTAAAGAGATCCTGGACTAAAAAATATCCAACCCTTTCAATCTCCCTCTCTACTGACCAGAGCTGGTTGTTGAGGACACAGAGGGAGTAGAATTATTTCCTACTCGGAAAAAGGGAGGGGACTGCCAGCAACGGTTGGAGAACTGCCTCTGGGAAAGTTTGAATTATGAGGCTCTTAGCCTCCAGGCAGGATCCTCTATCACACACATTGATCCAGTCCATGTTGCAGCAAACACACACCTACCAGGTATTGAACTGAGAGGGCTGTCAAAGCATGCCATCTGCTGGCAGAACAAGGAAGTGCATGTCAGGAAATTTAAAGTAAATAAGTAAAAGAGGCTTTTCCTGGCCTTTACAGCCTCCCTCCCTAAGGCCCTAGGAAGCAGGTCTGTAACCCATTACTGGGTCCAGGGCCCAGTTTTGAGCAATAAACAGGGACAATCCTAAAGACCCATAACAGGTTGAACCAAGAATCAAAGAACAGCAGTAGCACATAGCCTCCTGCCACTAAATCCCTATAAAAGAGAGAACAGTTGAGCATCTGAGTAAACTCACCATCCAAATTAGATGCCTAGACATCAGCAAAAAATTATAAGCCATACTAAGAAAATGGGAGAAATGGCCCCCAAAAAGGAATATATCAAAGCCCCAGAAGAGATGCAGGATTTGAGACAGCTAATCAATGAGATGCCAACAAATTTTGAAAATCAAATCAATGAGTTAAAAGACAATGTGGCTAAAGAGATAAACGACATCAAGAAGACACTGAGGAGGACTTCCGGGAAGGTGGTGGACTAGTAAGACACGGGAATCTCTTCTCCAGAAAAATAGCTAGAGGACAGGCTGAAACAGCCCCCAAAAAGATCTTCTAGGGTTTAGGATAGCAGGAGAAGGCTGCACACCACCCAAAGGAGAGAGGGACAAAAGAGGGAAACTGCAACGACAGAACCGTGAGTTGGAACCAGTGGCAGCTTCTGCTGCTGACACCCTCCCCTACTCTTTAGACTCTTTAGAATTCTCAGGCTTCTGGGCCAGTGACTACAGACAAAGGGGGCTCCAGGGATCTATCACCCCAGGAAAGGGGAGAGAGAGGGACACAGCCTAAGGCTGACTCAGGTTCTGACCCACAAATTGGGGTTACTATGCCCTACAGGCCCTTCCAGGCCAGGTAGGACCACACGGTGGTTTGCCCTGGGAGCCGGTGAAGGACTGGAGAGATCTGACGCTCGCAATCTCCCTCTCTTCTAGCCTGGGCTAATTGTTGAGGACTCCATAGGAGAGAGGAGACAGAGGGACGCAGCCTGGGGCTGACTCGGCTTTTGACCGGCAGGTTTGGTCTGCTGTGTCCCGGTAGCCCTTCCAGGCCGGGTGGGGCTGCGCCATTGTTTGCCTTGGAGCCTGCAAGGGGCTAAAGATATACAACCCTCCCAATCTCCTTCTCTACTAACAGGGACTGATTGTTGAGGACTCAGAGGGGAGTGGAAATATTTCCTAGCCTGGAAAAGGGAGGGGGCTGCCAGAGAAGGCTGGAGAACTATCTCAGAGAAAGTTTGAATTACAAGGCTCCTAGCCTCCAGACAGGAAGCTCTATCACATTGATCCGGTCTGTGTTACAACAAATACACTCTGACCAGGCATTGAATTGAGAGCTGCCAAAGAGCACCATCTCCTGGCAGACCAAGGAAGTGCACATAAGAAAATTAAAAATAAGTAGGAGAGGCTTTTCCTGGCCTCTATAGCCTCTCTGCCCAAGGCCCTAGGAAGCGACTCTACAACCAATAACTGGGTCCAGTGCCCAGTTTTGAGCAACCAGCAGGACAATCCTAACATTCCAGGTTGAGCCAAAAATCAAAGAGCTGTGGTAACTCACAGCCTCCTGCCACTAAATCCCTATAAAAGAGAAAGAGATTGAGCATCTGAGTAAACTACATCCTAACCAGATGCCTAAACACCAGCAAAAAATTACGAGCCATACTAAGATGACACTGAGCAAGCACTAAGAAGAATTTGAAAACCCGAATAGAAAAATAACAGAGCTCATGGGAATGAAAGACATGATAGGTGAGATCAAAAACACATTAGAGGCATACAACAGCAGAATTGAAGTGATAGAAGAAAGAATAAGTGATGTAGAAGACAGAATAGCTGAAATTGAAGCGAGAAAAGAACAGAGAAAAGAATGGAAAAAATTGAACAGGTGCTCAGGGAATTGAATAACAGCACAAAACACAACAACATATGTGTCATGAAGAGAAGAAGAGAAGGATAAAGGGACAGAAAGAGCGTTTTAGGAAATAATAGCTGAAAATTTCCCAACTCTCACAAAAGAAATGAATAGACCTACTCCAAGGCACATAGTACTAAGAATGTCAAATGTCAAAGATAAAGAGAAAATTCTGAGAGCAGCAAGGGAGAAGCAGTAAGATTTAGTGCTGGTTTCTCAGCAGAAACCATGGAGGTGAGAAGACAGTGGTTTGATACAATTACCATTCCTTGGTGTGGTGGTTCTTCATCCTCACCCCCTTGTTAGTTGTCCTGGGTGAGTCCAATGAACTGGAAAGTTCAAACCACCTGGGACCCGCCCCAGCGGTTCTGGTCAAATTGCTCTGAGGCATGGCCACAGCACGCAGGCAATTCTCCTTTGCAGTCTCAGCTGAAAATCCCTTGAAAGTAGGGGAAATGTCTAATTTATACACTTTTGTATCCAAAACCTAGCACAAAGTAGGAAAGCAGTATATATTTGTTGAATAAATGAATTTGTAAAGGATTCCTTTTCTCATTTGGACAATGGCAGTTTCCAATCTTATTTCCAACAAGGTAGAAGGAATTCAGAAAACCGATTCACAGAGTGCACATTGTTAGAGCACAATTTTCTGGGAAGTAGAGCAGGCGGGAGCATTTGTTTGATTTCTTTCATTTTCCTCCCTTAAAATCTGGACTTTATTTTGTAGGTTAAGCTACTAGTTTTAGTTCATTTGTTTCAACTATTTCTTAATTATAAAAATAATACTTATTCTAACGTATGTATGTGTGGGTGTGACATATATTTCCAAACAATATTGAACTGTAAAAAATGAAAGTAAATGTTTCCTTCATTTCCACTATTTGCCCTTCCCAGGGATAAACAGTTATCATTTTCTTTTCTTTCTTAGTTTGGGGAGAAGCACATTTTCTTTTACTTTATTTTGTACATTTAATAATTGAAAATATAAACAATTAAAAACTAAAAAGTAAACACAGATGAATAAATATATACATTTCTCAATTAAATGTAATGGATACATATAAATTTTTTTTTTTTTTAAGATTTATTTATTTTTTATTTATTTATCCCCCCCCTTGCTGCTTGTGCTGCTGTGTCCATTCGCTGCGTGTCTTCTCTGTGTCTGCCCACCTCCCCCTGCTGTGAGGTCTTGCTGCATCAGCCCACGGCGCTGCGCGAGCCGGCCTGCCCTCACAAGGAGGCCTCGGGACGCGAACCCGGGCCTCCCATATGGTAAACGGGGGCTCTATCCACTGAGCCACACCCGCTTCCTATAAATTTTTTTTGAATCAAACAATGTGTTACACAATATATTTGGTTCATAGTAACGCATTCAAACAGTATTTGTCCTTTTGTGTCTGGCTTGCTTCACAACATAATGTCCTCCAGGTTCATCCATGTTGTCATATGCTTTACGACTTCATTTCTTCTTACAGCTGCATAATATTTCATTGTGTGAATAGACCACAGTTTGTTTATCCATTTGTCTGTTGATGGACACCTGGGTTGTTTCCAACTTTCGGCAATAGTGAATAATGTTGCTATCATCATCGGTGTGCAGATGTCTGTTCGTGTCACTGTTCTCATTTCTTCTGGGTATATACCCAGTAGTGGTATTGCCGGGTCACATGGCAAATCTATATTCAACTTCTTTAGGAACTGCCAAACAGTCCTCCATAGTGGTTGTACCATTCTGCATTTCCACCAACAGTGAAGAAATGTTCCTATCTCTCCACATCCTCTCCCAACACTTGTAGTTCTAAGTCTTTTTAATCGTCGCCATTCTGATAGGAGTGAAATGATATATCATTGTAGTTTTCATTTGCATTTCCCTAATCATGAGTGATGTTGAGCATTTCTCCATGTGCTTTTTTGCCATTTGTATTTCTTCTTTGGAGAAATGTCTATTCAAGTCTTTCGCCCATTTTTTAATTGGGTCGTTTGTCTTTTTATTGTTGAGTTGTAACATCTCTTTATATATCCTGGATATTAAACCCTTATCAGATATGTGATTTCCAAATATTTTTTCCCATTGAGTTGGCTGCCTTTTCACCCTTCTG
>JAQZBX010016379.1:0-36536 GCA_029593785.1 Cabassous unicinctus | reverse complement strand
AAAAAAAAAAAAAAAAAAAGGATTTAGTTTTATGAGATGTGAATATGATCAAGCTTTTTTTATTCCTTTCCTTCATTAACAAGGATACCTTGGCCATGTCATTCAGCCAATCTGTGCTCATTTATTCATCTTTCAGAACACTGGAGAAACAAATTTAATTTGTTTTTAGGATTAAATAAGATCAATTTTCCTGGACAGAATTTTTAAAAGTAATTCTTCCATAATTTAAGCTGCCCTTTGTCTGTTATTTTATTTTTTGAAATTGAAATAAAGTTTAAAAAGAAGATGATTCAGCTTCTAGAACTATGTCTTGCTCAAACTAGGCACACAATAAATGTTTGGAAATGAATGATTCCAACTGAATTCTGGCTCCATATCTAAAGAAAACACCAAAACTAAAAGATTCAAGTAAAGGAACATTATTTCTCCTCATAGTATTTTCTTTTCTTTACACAGAGGAGTAATATAAGCCTCTTCAATAACTTTTTGGCTCTTGTGGGAGGGATATTAGGCTGAAACTGTCAATTTTTATTTTTCAGGGAAGCTGGATTTTGACTAATTAAACAACAGCACATTCATGACTTGGGATGAAATAGGTTCTTTATGTTGATCAACTGCAGTCCTGTGAGTTATTTAGGAAACCATCAATCACTACCTAGGGTTGAACTGAATGACATCCAACCCAAAGGATAGACACTGCAATATAAAATAATTTTCCATTTAGACATGGAGAGAGTACATGCAACTTGAAATACTAGTTAATGGCATGATTCCCTGTTATTCATTTTCAGTTAGTTTATTGTGAATATATAAATGCTAAGTGACAGCAAGCTGATCATGTTACATTACTATGTTAATATAATTGGAAAAATAGATGCCCAGATCAAGCTTATAGTCTTCTAGCCTTTCCAAAAAAAGTGAATTCAGAATTGTTTGTTAATTTTCCACACACACACAAAATTAAAACATTTATTATTCAATGCCTACTGTGTCAGCTTGTTTACAAATATTATCTTATTTAATCATAACAGTGCTTACTGACAAGGAGTATTCTGTCCATTTCAAAAATGATAAAACTAAGGCTTAAAGAATTGTAGGATCTATAGCATGTATTTGAACCAAGACTTGAAACCAAATTTAACTCAAAAATCCAATCTTTTACAACTATACAATACTACATTCTGAATTCCACACTGTATTTTATCAAGATATAGAAGATCTTTTATCATTCTGATGATAGGAAGTACTGATGTTGGAAATTGCATGAATTTATCAAGTTAAGTATATGTAGCAACTGGAGGTAGGCTACTTCAAAGCTAGTATAAGCCTGTTCACATTTATGATTTTAGTCTAAATAATTATTTTTTGCCTTTTCTAACTCAATAGATCCTAAAACTTTTCCAAATTTGCTAGAATGTTGACAAAACAGAGGTACTTTAGCTGCAAATTCTAGGTTTATTTGTGTTTCATATCATGGGGGGGGGGGAGCGTTATAAGGGACTCAGTAGTAGTGATTTTGTTTTGTAAAGAAACTTCACTATGGTGTTAAGAAAATGACTTGGATGGGCTTGATCAACTCTTTTTATGGAATCCATGTAGGTGGGCAGTGACAGGTCAACTAATTTAAAACATTTATTTGTTTTTTAATTCAAAAACAGTACTTCTGGATGTACATCTCCTCTGCTTTTCAGTAGGTCAGTTGTGCCCACATAGGTACCTGATCCTTAAGATCACATGGGAAGTTCTAATTGTTAATGCTAGGTGAGAGCTGGTTTCAGAAGTCCTGTGGACAGCATTTTTGAAGAATAGGCAATCTTCTACTTTTTGTACTACAAATATAATAACTTAATTTAGGATGAAATTTAGATTTAGTAATTTAAATATCTCATCTTTGAATGACATTTTAAAATGATACAATAAATATAGGATAGAGCAACAACTTATTATGCCAAATTCTAGAGTCTCTTTTTTATATATCTTTCAAAACCAGAGAAGAGTGTGATTTCAGTATAGTGTTTAAAGAAAAAATGTAATGTAGGAAATAATGATAATCATTGATCACATTATATGTAATTCAAGATATAGTAATCACATATTTCCTTTTCAAATAATGAACTTCACCCATGCAGGAAATTATTAACTTACTGAGGTAGTAGAATTATTTAAATATTTGTCTGAGAATAAAGAAAATGGGTTCTAACATGCATCAAGAAGATTATGGTTTCATTTTAAATCTATAATTCACTTAAGTATTTTACTCAGGTTTTGGGATAATATCAAATGCTGAAGAATAAATACTCTGACAACCAAACAATCTAGAAACATGCATCTTTAATCTAACAGCAATCATAAAGGGTCATTTATTCATCTCCTTGAAGTTAGACAGGTTTGAATTTAACCCATTATTTATAATCATCAAAATCACATAAAAAAAGAATCTAAAATTTTTCTTTAAGAATATATTCTACATTTTTCCTCAAAATTTTTGCCAAATATTAATCTGCATTATTTTCTTTTTCCCTTAGCGTACACCCATTGTTTGTGGTAGTGGTAACGGTTGTTTTCAATTAATATTTTATCTGTATATCTTAAACAAGTGGCCCTCAAACCTGGGTACACATTATTGTTATTTGAGGAGCTTTTTAAAAAAAAATACATATAGATCAATGCAATAAATTCACCATTTTGGTTTCAGATATTGAGTGCTGATCTTTTCCATTAATAAAGGATATATAATTAAGTGCTTTTGTTTTAAATGTTTGAAACTAAAAGCTACCTGTACTAGTCAGAGTTCACCAGAGAAACAGAACGAACAGGAGACAGATGATAGATATAGATAGATATAGATACAGATATGTTATAGTAATGGATTTATTATAGGAATTGGCTCACACAATCATGAGAATTGACAAACCCAAATTCCATAGAGCAGACTATGGTTTGAGAACTCTGATGAAGGTTTCAGGGAATTCTTCAGCAGAAGATGGCTGGCTGAAGTAGAGATAGAAATTCTTCTTTCTGCCTGCTGAAATAATCAGTTCTCCCTTTAAGGCTTTCAACTGATTGGATGAGACTTCTCTCTTGCTGAAGGCAATCTCCTATGTTGATTGTAGATGCAATAAGCCATAGACAATCAACTGACTTGTGATTTAAAGCGATGAAATACCCTTACAGTAACAATCAGGCCAGTACTTGCTAGACCAAACAATTGGACACCATAACCTAGCCAAGCTGATACATGAACTTAACCATCATACTACCTGAACCCTACAATGCACCCAGGGGTCCAGTGCTAAACTAGTGTCCCTGCAGCAGAGTAACATTCTGAAAAGTCTTCATATGAAAAGTTGCAAGCCTGAGGGACCAAGCACAGCTGAGATTAGACTGAGAAAGTGCGATTGTCCTTTCATGGAACCATGGTGGCCTTAAAATTGTCCTAGGTGAGGGAAACCTCGCTGCAACAGAGAAGAACATTATTCTTTAGACTGGAAGTCCCAGGCTTCAATCAATTGGTACAGAGAAGGAATAGCAGCTGGAGTCCAGGTAGAGCAGGCTCCCATTTCTCTCCACATTTCTCTCCTCATTTGGGTAGATAAGCTAGACATCTTTTTTTAACAAATTCTGCCCCCCACCCCAGATGGCTCCCTTATCTGTTTGCTCACAGTTTTTGCTTGTTGTCTGCTTGTTGTTCTTGCTCATTGTCTGTTTTCTTCTTAAGAAGCACCAGAAACTGAACCCAGGACCTCCCATGTGGGAGGTGGGCACCCAACCACTTGAGCCACATCCACTCCCTGCTCGTTTTTTGTTTTTGCTCGCTGTCTGCTCTTTGTTTGCTGTCTTGCTTGTTTTTGTTGTTGTTGTTGTCTGCTCATTGATTTTTCTTGTCTGCTCATTGTTTTTGCTGGATGTCTTCTTGTTGTTTACCTGTCTTCTTTAGGGGGCTCTGGGAACCAAACCCGGGACCTCCTATGTGGGAGGCAGGCGTCAAACTGCCTGAGCCACATCAGCTCCCCAGCTAGACAGCTTTTGAAATGGATGAAACCCTAAGATTTGGGGCAATTCAGCAGGACAGGAGATCTTTAAGATGGAAGTGGTATACTTTTTAAGTAAAGCATGCAGGTTCTCAAACAATAAACTGGAAAAATAAGAGAAATGCATGTATGTACTTCTCAAGCTTGTGATGAAGTTTATACTTGTGAATTTCTATTTTGCAATAAAATTTCATGGGTCCTCTGGGTACCTTCTAAAATTCTTCTGAAAGAGATTTTACTTTGAAACTTATTAAGATGTATCAGAATTTTACAAAATTTAGCAATTGCTGAAAATCCCTACTTTTCCCCCATCACCACCAAGTCCTTGTTTCACTTCTATATAATCTTTTGGTTGTATTAGGTTTCTTTAATCTTCCCTAGGAATTATATACCCATGTACCATAGCATTATTGTCCTAATTTCTCATGTACTATTGCAGGAGGAAACCAATAATAGTTTTCTAACTTTTTATTCACAACATTTTGACGGCTCATATCATGGAGCAAATTTGTATTAGGTTTAGTTTATCATGGGATGGCTTATTGGAAGCAAGAGCAATCAACTAGCTCTACAAACTTAGAAACATATTTAAAGGTTACTATGTATATTACAGAGCCCTAGATCCCTTTATAAGATTATTTGGGCCAAATTTCCTGTTCAAAATTTTGGAAATTACCATTAATATATTTCTACAATATAGCTATACTTATAGTCCCTTAATCAAAGAAAATCCAACTTACAGTAGAAGACTAATATGGCATTACACAATTGACACTAGTCATTAAAAACAAATACAAACTATAAGGAAGCCATTGCTTCTAATCTGTTAAATGATGAAAAAGGATGATGGCAATATAGGAGACATTAACAATTTTATTTTATAATAAAATAAGTTAGAAAATATATTTGGTAATTACCTTCCTCCATTTCTCTCACATTAACCATGGCTAGAAGGTAATAAGCACACAGTAAATGTTAACATTTATTATTTTATAATTGTTGCTATTATTTCTTGTTTTTTATTATTATATTATTTAGTTAGTAGCCTCTGATGTGTGGCATATGGATGACAATCTTTTGAAGTGTACAAAGAAAATATTAAGACATTTTATCATTTTTAAAATTTCTACTTTTGATATGTTTTGTAATTCACGTAACATGTCATTGCGTGGTATATGTATATATAGGGTATAGAGTGAAATCATTATTACTGGTGATAAATTAATTAATTAATTATGTTTAATCTGCTATGAATGCTCATTCAAAAAAGTTTGGAATCTTCTGACCTAAAGATAGTCTGATTTATGTTCACATCAAAATAATGTCATGATAGTTCTCCCTTTCAGAAACAAACTGTCCTTTTATGAATTAAGACAATTTTCCGAAAATAGTATGTTGATTTCAGAAAAGCCACTGTGACTCCAACAAACCAGCATTTAGCCAGCACCCCAGAGCAGACAGCAGCTCCTACTAACCAAGGAGATAACCAGTCAGTGGTAGGCCAGCCGTGCCTAATGCCGCTGCCTACTCAGCCCAGTACAATGCCGTTTCTCTCTGCACAGCAACTTGAATGAAACCTCATCCTGGCGCCCCCGCCGCTGATTTCTTACATGCCCCGGCCAGCAGCGCTGTGGTTTACATGGCATATGATGAGTGGGAGAAGCAGTTCTCAAGCACAGACCCAGTTCTCACACTCTGGGGCATCCCTACTCTGATTCACAATCAGAAGCTGCAAACTCATGGGCTGAGAGCCAAATAAAGTCCTCAGGCTGCAGGTGTCTTATTTTCCTTCTTTTTTTAGATATGACTCATTGTTTAAACAAATTTAAATTCCAATTTCATCTGGTAGAGCATTCACGCTTTCTTTGGACTCAGCCCCCACCACCAATTATCAGATTATATTTCCGGCTTCATTCATCTTCTTTACCTGCTTAGCTCTGAAGGCATTTGAATTAGTAACTCCTGTGACTAATCTGTAAACTACAGGAAGACAGGGATTATGTCTGTTTCATTAACCACACCATATTCAGCACCTTCCATGTGGGCAATCATTAAAGTGTGATGAAGCAAAGAATGTATAAGTGATGAATGGCAGCCTCAATATCAGATTTTCAGAGTGAGCAGCAGAGGGGAGGTCAATTGTGCATGCCCACCCTGGTCATCCTAATATTCCTTAAAAATGGCCATTATATCCTCCCATTAACTATGGAAAATGGTCCAATTAAGGCAGGCTAGATAAACTGATTGCTAAACTACCAAGTTACAATCTCAGTTTCTGAGTCCTGGGGATGAAGGTTACCAAGAGACACTAAACCATTATTTTTGTCGGTGCACTTGGCTTATAAGATATTGCTTCTAAAAGACAAACAACATATAGATGCCCTGGCACCTGTCACATCCTTTTAAATAATAATTTGTCTGAGAGGGAGAGAAATGGGACAAGAGAATTCTTAACAGCTGAGATAAACAAAGATAAGACAAACTCCTTTCATTGGTACAAAATCTGACAGTCTTATTTATGAGGGCTCCAAGATAGAGTATGAAACCAAGAGAGGTTATTGTCATCAAATTTTCTTTGTAATAGGCTATCCTGTGAATTATTGGCACCTAGCTCAATGGCTTTTGAACAGGCACTTGGAAACAACGAGAGATTTTCATCACATCCTTCATGCTCTTTTGAAACCTTTCTATTGCTTAAAAACATATAATGATTCTGAATCTCAGTGTTGTACATGATCTAGAAATTTCATCTCCAAAATTGAGAAAACATCTGCTGGTAGGGAAGTACAAATGATTGCCTCTTTCTAATACCTGTGGTAGTAGCATGATAATAACTGTGTAAGACAACTTTTCCCTTCTCTCAAAATAATTATGACTCTCTAGAATTCAGCATCTGTGCTACCAGATGTTACTGTCAAACACATAAGCAATGGGTTTGAGCATTGCACAGATCTGGCCAGCTTCCAAGAGTCTTTGTCTGAATACCTTAGCAGAAGCAGGTGGCTTTCTGGAGTCCAAGATTTTAAGGACCATAACATAGTAATTCAGTTACATAAAGAAGAACTGTTTGTCTCTAAAGGCAGATTGAATTTTTTCAGGTTTAAGCCACTACTTTGGTGCTGATAGACACTTTTATAGCTATGTTTTAAATGGAAGGAATGAAAACTCTAACATATATATCACTAATAAAAAAGGAAAATAATTATGAACCAGAAATGTGTTCCCATTTTCCGTGAAATAAATGACATCCTGCTGCCATGGTTACTACACAAATGATTTTGTAAGAATAGGGAGAAAATTTATGTTTTAGAAAAAATCCAAAGTTAATATTTTAGGTAGGCTGATAGGTTAGATACATAGACTACTCAGTGTTCGGAAGACATTAAAATGCTGATTATCACGTGTAGAAGTTTTAGTAAAATATTTAATTATTCATGCACCATACAATCCATCCAAAAATATTTAATGAAATGGGTTGAATTCTTATAATTTGAGAGGCTATGATGTTAAAATAGGCCTCCACTCACAAAATGGTGATAGTAGATCATAGTTTCACTTTTCTTGTCATTCCATTAGTAAATTAAATGTTAACAATCATAAAAAATTAAATGTAAAATAACTACTTTTCATATTAGTTGAGGTTTTCCTAAAAGAATGTTATATTAACATCAGTGTTTTATGCAGAAAGATCTACTCAGATGCAAATAAAATAAAATAAAATAAATAAAACAAAAAAGAGACAAATCAAACAAGTCTTATTGCATCCAGAAAGTAAAATAGTAGTAGAAAAACCAATTACTTGACTATTTTGTCATCAAGTAGTAATAAGAGGAAACACACACATGATGAAGGAAAATGGTAACTGTGATTTTTTTTCATTACTTTACTATTCAATTCATGTGATTGAAGTCATTCACTTTTTGAAATATATTTCATTCAGCCCACTATTAGTAGTATATGTGGTACACCCTACTTTGTAAAGTAAGATAAATAAAACTTTCTTTGAATCTCATTTCATTATTGATTTATTCATATTTTTCTTCTGCATTCCCTCACAATTATTTTAGCTTATCGGTTATTTATTAGTAGTCCCACCAGAGGGCAGACAGGTGAAAGCTAAGACTATAAAAACTCAAATAAGCATAATACTGATATTTATGCAATTTTCTATTAAAGGTGTGTGCAGGGGGTATATTTGATGTTCATTTCAAGCCATTTTGCTTGTTTTCCATAGTTCTTCCTTGGTCTCTGGGTAGACTGGAAAAATCTTCATAATCTAAAAGTACTTAAATTTATTATTTTGTATGCAGAAAAGTATTTATGACTCAACAGACAAACATAGGCCAAATTAAAATTCAACACAATTCACACTAATAAGCCAAGAAGGAGACATCAACTGGTGAGATTTTTCACTATCCTATGGGAACAACAAACCACACTTATTACCAAATACAGAATGTGTCACATTTTCTACAATGAAAATTCTGACAAAGATGAAAACAGAAAATTACATTAATCCAATCTTTATGCTACAAAAACATACAAAACAATTTCCACATCCACAGGTGTCTGCTGGTACTTGATTCTAGCTTTATGTCTGAAATGATTAAAAAGATGTTTAACAGCAACTTCATGATATGTGTTAAAAGGTAGGTTAAATTCAAACAACTTCAAAATTCTTTGAAATTGTAGGAAGGATGGTTCTAGTTTAATCTTTAAAGATTAAGCTTATGGTAAGGAGCAGTAAATCATAATTGGCAAAATAATTAGTTTTGTGCAAAATTAATAGGATGTGTGCATTTTTGCAAAAGTAATAATTCAGCTGAAAAATTAGAGTATAAAAGCAGTAGTACAAAACTTAATACTCAGGTTATCACCAAATTATCGGAGTAAGTCCATTAGTTCAGTACTACTTCTTAACAGCTTTATAGTTGAACCTAATTTTTATAAACTCAGGCTCAAGAAAAGATCAAATGAGAATTAAAAAAATTTTTTTTTCTGTTAAATTTGATCCATTTCTCTCCAAACATAAAGAGATACATAAAATTAATTCTGTTAATTATGAAGGTAACCTGTTCAAAGTGTTTGATATGTAGATCTGTTCATGGGTTTGTATTTGTTGAATGCCACTGTCATGTAAGTGCACTGGGAAACAGAAATGTCTCTAAATCTAACCAGAATGATAAGGACAACCTATGAAATGAAAATTGACATCTAAAGGGAGTGTTAACATGTCAATGGACAAAGCATTGCTATAAAAGAGGTGAATGGAAAATGATCTGGGGAGTCATCAAAACATGATTGGCTAGAAAAAATTCGTTACCACCTAAATGAATAGTAAAGGGTCCAATGCAAATGAATGCTAAACATCCCCTCTCAAATCCTTCCCTATCTAAGAATGAATTGAAAGATTTTAAAATTTTGTATCCAGGAAAAAATAATTCAGTAAACTAATCTGCATGGTGGTGAATGCATAGAGGAAATGTTTTGTTTTGCTTTTTTAAATTAGTATCAGAAAGTGAAGAAGAATTTTGAAATTATTTTGTTAAAAACAGACTAGATTACAAGTTCTCTTTGAAAGCTTGTAATCTTGCATGAGATGAAGAAGCAACAGTCCAAGATGCAAAGAATGCTTCCCAAAATGAATAAACAACACAAGAAATCTAAAAACACAATGACAAAGTTAAAGTCAGCATTGGAGACATTAAATACCAGAACTTTTCCTGGAGAAAATCAAATCAGGGATTTAGAGAATAAACTTGAGGCGCTCTCCAAGAAAATAGATGGGAAAAAAATTGAGTGAAATAAGAAACAAGCAGCAAAGAATATTTTGTGCATAGCATGATCCTGCATGCAAGGAATAAGTTATGAATAAACAGGAAATTGTTAAAAGTACTAACTGACTATCTCTGGAATATGCAATCATGGGTGAATTTTGCTTTCATTCTTTATATTTTCTCAATATAATGAGTTTTTAAAGTTAATATGCATTTTATAATCAGATGAAAAACATTGAGAAGAAATACACACAGGCTCAACTTATTTATTTTTTGACTATCTCTGACACATTGGCTTTTTCTTCAATAACCAATTCCTACCAAATAGTCAGTCTTAATTGGAGCCTTGGTAAAAGATGCTATCTTCAAACTATAAGAATTAGCTGAAGCACTATCATTGGCTTGCTCTCCTTCTCTCTCTCAATTCTGCATACTTTAAAATTACTTTAGAATATATGCTCCCCAATGTAACAGAGTTAGACTCATTTATAATTTCCTTACACATGGCTCTTTTGCCCCTTTTATTTGAACCTATAATTAGCACTATACTCATTAAATATATATCCCAGAGACTTAAATCTTCGGTCTGTTCATATGCTGGTTGAGCCCTGAATCTCAGCAGAGTTGCAACACCTACTCAACAGTTTATAGGACACACCCAGTACAACTAACAAAAGGATGATGATGGACAATGCCCATCCCAGGAAGCAGAGAGTTTCTGTAACTGCAAGCAATACAGTTCTATCCCTCTGCCCCATGGGATCTAAGCCCCCTCTCAATCAGAGACAGAGTGGGCATCACCACCCCCAAATCCTCAAGATTAAGGTATGAGCAAACAAGGTGGGAAAGCAACTATAGACTAAAGTGTTATTATTATTACTCATTAATAAAGACTTATTATTCTAGCAATGGAAGAATTTATATCACTGATATAAAGGCAGTGGCTACCAGAAGGTCTGAGGGGAGGGAGAGGGAAGAATAGGAGCAATGTGGGGACATTGTGAATCCCTTATGTTTTTGATGTAACATCTATGTAATCTAAAGCTTTCTTAAAAATTATATATATATACACACACTAAGAAAAAAAGGTAAAAAAAATTCCTTAAAGCTGCATTTCAGAATTAATTCTATCTTGTTATTGTATGGCCTGCTGGCTGATTCATGGTTTACACTACTCAAGGTGGACAGTTTTTCTATAGTGTTCTTTAATAACCCAAGAAGAAATGAAGTAGAAAGACCTTCTGAAAAAAAAATAACTCATGTTCTAATATTTTTATTATACTTTTAAATTCTTTAATCTCTTTTTAAAAGTTCTTCCTTATGGTTTTGCAGTTCCACCTAAAGAAAATTTAAGGTAACTTCCTTTAATTCAATTTTTCACAGAGGCAGAAAAAAAAAAGTCAATATTGTTTCGCCAATGATGTATTGCATACAGCATGTTAGGAGGGTGTTGTGGAGGTAACACCAGAGTTGAGGTTAAAGAAACTGAGGTTGAATCCAAGATTCACTATTTATTAGCTGCAAGGAGTTTAATCATTGTGAGTACAGTTTCCACATCATTACAGAAAAACAAATCTAACTGCCAATGCATATATTCCCCGAAATCCTTGTAGAGTGTTTTCTCTGTGCCAAACACTGTTGTATTTGCACTTAATGCTTTAATGAATTAATTTCTATAAAGCATTGAGCACATGGACTGGCACAGAGTAGTTACTCACTAAATATTAGATCCCTTTCTCAATCATCATTATTTTTTTTAACATCGTTACGTGACTTTCATTCCTTTAAACTTCTCTTTAAGTATATTTACCAATTTTAAAAGCACCTACCTTATTCTATACTAGCTTCTCTATAGAAGTGACTTTCAAATGTTAATACTAAATTGCTATTTTCTTTTTTTATAACTTTACAATTAAATCACTGGAAATTTCCATATTTAACTTACGTTGCAGTATCAAGCAAAGTCATGTTGTTTTTGTCAAATAGCTGGCACAGGGCAGAGTTAGCAATTCTGCAACTTGGCGGAACCTATTTTCAGAAAGGTCTAAAAGCATATCCTGGTTAAAAGATATCTAAAGGAAAGAACTGATTATAGACATATATTTTTCCAGACTCAAAAGGAGTAACAACTGTTATAGTCCAGTATGTACACTGGAATTTATCTTTGCATGAATTAATATCACTGAGTATCCTGCTGTAGCAAAAGGTGGAGAACATTTATTGAATGCCTACTATGTTCATTTGTGAATATGTATACACATACTCACTCACACACAATTATTCAGTTTTTGCTACAATCCTTCAAGGCAAGTATAAGGAAATTGAGACAAGTACTTCTCCCAAAGACATTTAATATGTTGTGGTAGTATGAAATGTCAAATTTTTTTTAGGTACTGAGCTGGGGATTGGACCCAGGACCTCATATGTGGCTGGTGCTCAACCACTGAGCCATATCCACTCCCAGAATTTTTGTAGTTAAATCTTTCAGGCTGCGAGGCCTGTATTATTTCCTCTAGGAAGAATAATAAAATTTTCCAATTAAAGATATATATTTTTAAAAACGACTTTTCAATATATACATTATTACAAATTATTATAACTGCAAAGTGACAAAAAGCATGAAAGCATTCCATGGCACAGATGAAAAGATATACTAAGGACAGGTATTCATATCTCTCTTCAAACAGAATTTGACAAGTTAAAATACCTTTCAGTTTGCCAAAATCACTTGAGTATCAAATATTAACAAAAGATTTATCATCTTCATAGAAGCAAGTGAAGACCCATCCATAGAACTAACTTGACTCTATAAAATACGGATGAAATAGAACTGCAACTGTTACTTGACATAGGTCACAGTTCAGTGAATCTGTGAGAAATAATTCAAACTATATCTTGGATAAGAATTGAGGCAATAGAGCAAAGTGGATAAGAGTGTAGGCTCTGTCCTCTGACTCCCCTGGGTTTAAATTTGGGTTCTGCTCCTTTCTAGGAGCCTTAAGCAAATTACTCCACAGCTCTGTGCCTCAGTTTCCTCATTTGTAAATTGAAGATAATAATAATACTACATTATAGGACGAGAGGATTAAAATAGAATATATGGTAAGATACATAGTAAAATTTCAATAAATATTAAAAGTTAAGGTAATATGTCTATATAAAAGCAAAAGCATAATATTTGAAAAGTAAACATGATTGATCCAAAAGTTGTAAGTCATCATAAATGAATGGCATGTTAACTATAAAGCACTTTGGATTTAAGAACGGTGATTTAATTCGCTATAGGAAATTTCTCCACCTTAGGTGAACAAGTGAGAGAGGTAATAGTACTAGGCTAAATACAATGCTAGATCTACAAAACATTGATTTTCAGACATACATTAAGAACTTAAAATATTCCAGCCATTGTGCTAAGCTGGGGGCTGGGGTGGGAGGGCGTGGCAGGGGTAAGTCCTATGGAGGAACAAGACTTCAGGAGCTCAGAAACTAATAATGACAAGAATGGCATTTATTTTTCATTGAGACCATATTTTTACTCTTCAGAGAAATAGCGACCTATAAATGTTTTCAGAGGGATGTTGAAGATTCTCTTGAGTCCCAAAATAACATTCTCAACTGCTTCTGCCAGTGCCTAAAAATACCTTTATCTTTTGAATAAAAAGGTGAAGTCTCTGTTATACTATAACCTCTGTCTGGAAGCAGCACACATTAAACCATTAAATGCTTGGTTAAAAATTAGTTTATTTAATTGATTGGTTAAGCTCTGAGGATTCTGAGGGGAGAGGAAACAGGGCAAATATCCCCAACATTGTAGTCTCAGATCAGTTTTTATAAACACGCCTGTGTTTATAAAGCACTTATATCCTCTACGCACCACAGCAGCTTTTTACCTTTTTTTTGTTTTGTTTTTTGCACTTTCTTATAAAATGTATAGATCTCTACCTTTCAATAAATGTAGGGTATTTCTTAGAATAGTTCATGTTTGCTATCTCGATCAAGCTTTGTTGCTCCCACTGTTTCTTCCAGTTCATGGAAAAGTCTGGCCCCTCTACTCTGCCTCTATCAGACACTGTCTTCACTGTCTTCTCTAAGACAGTGTGGAAATTCACTTGAATCCATCATTTGCATATCCTCAGTTGTTCTTCGGTCTCACCTGTTTGATAGATCCCTGCCCCTAGATTGCAGTAGTGATCCACCTAATCTGCATCTGAACTGGGACTGTTGAGAACTGTTGAACACATCAGTCACAAATTCTCAGGTTGATAGCAGTTTCCATATAGGTTCTGCAGAATCAAGAGGAAGCAAGATGGCTTTTAGGGAGGTGGCTGTTTGCAGTTGAAGCAGAGCTGACAAGTGGGAGCTTCTGCAGACCACACTCCCCACGGCTAAACAGTGATCTTCCGTTGAAAGGTAGTCTGGGTGGTATGCTTCCATGTAAATGCCACATACTTATAGGCTCTAATTTCAACTTTTTCCTCTGTGTTGTCCTGAAACCCTTCTATGGTCCCATAGTCATCTCAAACCCACTGTAACTATTTCAGCAAATTCTCCATTCTGCTGAAACATACCTACCCCATGATTCCTTACCTCCTCCCCTAACCCATTCTTAGAAAATGATTTTCTGCAAAGAGAAAATGTATAACATCAGAAAGGAACTTTCTCATCTTGTGCCACCATACCTATATATTTATCTGCTCCCAAGTCTTCTCTCTGTTTTCCTCTGCTAAAATGCTTCAATAGTTACCCATTGATTTTTACATGAAACTCAAACTTCTTCACATAGTTTACATTCCCCTTTGTTATCAAGCTGCTGTCTGCCTCTGCCTCTTTCTCTATATGGATCCCGTTTTTATGTTCAGTCTCCAGCCAGGCTTAATGCTTTAGTTCCAGAATTCATTGTGCTGTCACTCATCTCCCCAAGGCATATGTTTTTCCCTCTGTGCTGAACACTCTTAAACCCTTTCTCTGCTTAATTAATTCTCAGTTGTCTTTCTGATCTCAGTTACTTTCTCAGACAGCTAATCCTGTCTTGACTCTGCCATGCACTTAACACAGTATGTTATGGTTGCCTGTTTGCATGATTGGTGTTGCCACTAGACTATAAGTTCTCTGAGGACAGGGGCATGCACTTATGCATAGGTCATCCTCCAGTCCCACATGAGCCTGTTTCATTTAATGAATGATTACTTACCATTATAACTTGTGCCTAACACAGAGGACCAAAACTCAGTTAGGATTCTAAGCTCATTATCTCATCTAATCTACATAAGGATCCTATCAGATGGTTAAAATTATCACTCAGAAACTAGGCACTGAGGGCTTCAGTCATGTGCCAAAATCCCTAAGGCTGATCAGAGATGGAGCTATGATTCAAACCTAGGTTTGGCTGACTGAATTTAAACCCTGGCTTTTTTGTTTCATTCTCTAGAATTACCCCCTTTATTTATCCATATAATTTCCTCTACTAAACTATAAGCTCCTCAGGGACAGGCTCATGGCTGACCTATTCATGCCATTTAATTCATGCTTTTGTTTATTCATCACCACAACGTACCTTACCTGTCAATTAGCTCTAGATAAATATCAGTCGACTGACTGGTAAATGTTACCATTTTATCATTATTACCTCTTTATTAGATTTTTGTATTTTGCTTTTGACCCAACTACAAAGGGTATGGAAGTAATTTGCAGTGCATATTTTAAAAGAAATGTTTTTCACTCTGGAGAAATAAAAATTGAGGACTAATGCAATCTTCAAATATATTAACAGATATAATTTGATGATAAGCACCTACTCTGTTTCAAATGAAGACAGGGTTAGAGGTAATGGATTTAAATTACAGCAAGAATGAGTTAGGAAAGAAGTTGAACAAAATTCTCTAAATATGAATAATGAAATATAAGATGGTACCAAGGGAAAATATATGATTTACCATCTTTGTAGCATTTGAGAAAAATTGTAGATAGATGACTATTTGAATAGCAGAGATATAAAAAATAAATTACCTCTTCTAGACTTATGATTGCATGTTCCTATCCTTCCATCTGATAATGATGACTTCTGCATTTCTAAGAAAGATCAAGTTGTATGTATAAGGAGAGATAAAAGAATATGTCCACAACATAAATTGCACAGAATAAAGGAATCCAAACTTTTTCTACTAATAAGTCACTTTTCAGGTATTATACAAATATCTGATGCCACATTTATTTTTTATGATTACTAGAACAAGGGAAAATTTAAACAAGAAAGAAAAGTACTGATTGTCAAGGAAATGAATACATCTGAGAGTAAATCTATCTTCTTCCTAAATAAGATAATTAATCCAAATTGTTTTTTGAAATATTTGTTTGAAAAAATCCCAGGAGACTTTTCAGACAAAATCTTCTTGATTGTCAGAGGGTAAGATTTATATTGGTTTGTAATATCCTATTTGTATAGAAAATTTCAGAGAGAGAAAATATTTTAGCTCTTCCAACAAAATATACTTAAAATGCTTCACTCATATAACCTTTGAAATAAAGACAAAATGGAAACAGAATTTGCAACTCCATTATTTCTTTGAAAAAAAAAAAAAACTCAAAAATTTTTCCTGACCCTTTAGTGCAATTTACCTTCATGCACCACAGTTCTCAAAGCAAACTGCCAATAGCAGCACAGATTCACAGCCTATTATATGCAATTCTTAAATCCAAAATGCTGGAAACCAAAGCATATATATATACATACGTTTGCAGAAAACTCATTTGGTGGCAAACCTCATCTTAACAGACATTAGGCTATTAGGCTACTTATAATCTTAAGGTATTTCACTCAGTCAAATGTGTGGCTGCAAAAATATTAATATATTTTATTGCCATGGGCTACCCAAAACCCTGTTGAGGTATCATGTACTTTATTACTGTAAAGCAAAAATCTTTTAAAAAATCTAGAAATTCCAAAACTGCTGAATTCAAAACATACCAAGGGTTTTGGATAAGAAATTGTAGATCTGTACCTTACAGTAATTGTCCATGACCCATATTAGGTCTTCTCAGCATCAATTCACTATTTGGTAGATTCTGTGTGCTGGATTCCCCTTTTGAACTTCTTAAACCTCAGTGTCCCAGTCTTCTCTCAGATTGACTTTTCCTTCTGACATTTGCTTCTCACTCGGTTCTCTGCCTTGGGTATGAATCCCCCTTCTCTATCCCCAGCCAATGTGGAACCCTCTTGGAATGATCCCTCATGCCCAGGGGCAGACATTTGGAAAAAGAAGAAAAATTATTTTCAAATTGAGGGAAATTAATAAAGTGATAAGATGCTCTTTGGTAAAGGTACTATTTGACAATATTTTTGTCAAGAGATTTAGAAATTGGATCAATCCTTTGTCATGGTAATTCCACTTGTGGGGATCTAGTCTAAACAATCCTAAATATACTTTCTGTACAAGGTTTTTAATGGAAGTATTATTTATAAAGTTTAAAAAGTGAGGCTAATTTTCATGCACAATAATAAACAAATGATTAAATAAATGATGGTTCTTCTAATACAAGGGGTTAAGAAAATGATGATACATGGGGAAAATACAACTAGTATAACTTAGTCTATGGTTAACAGTAATATTGTAATAGTTTTGTAGCAAAGGCAAAGAAGATACTCTATCAATGCTAAAGGTTAAAAAAAAAAAGGATATGGGATTTAGTTTTATGGGATGTGAATATAATCAAACTTTAAAAAATTTTCATCATTAACAAGGAGACCTTAATTATGTCATTTAACCAATCAGTGCCCATTCATTCATCTTTCTGAACACTGGATAAACAATTGAGTGTTTTTTTAGGATTAAATAAGATAAATGTACCTACATGGGATGATTTTTTAAAATCAATGCTTCCATTTAAAAACATGATGGTTAAATAAATGATGAGATGTCACTTTATAGTATAGCATGCAATCATTTTAAATAATAATTACCAAGAATAAGTAAAAACATAATTAGGAAGAATGCATAATAAAATTATAATACTTAAAGTTCGGTTAGAAAATTGGGCAACATGATATATAATATGAATACAACATTTTTTTAAAAGTATGCATATTTGTGCAACAGAAACATCAATAAGCTAATTGTATCAGGACTAATGAAGGTATCTTTTACATACATTTATGCATTATTTAATTCTTCCATAATGGGAGATTATTATAGTATAATCACAAATATCTATTTTTCTCTGACATAAAACAAAGAGATATGCTTATGACTACTAAATTTTATAGTACTGTTTTCAGTACTGCTTTAGTGCTGCTTATTATCTTGTAAGGGAAGACAAGAGGCTCTGAAGCAGTTATCACTAACAGTCTTGTGGGTTTTGGATGAGTGAATATGTCCAGTTTAAATGACCATTGGATATCCCTCAAAAAGACGGATAAAGCTCAACTACTCCAGTGCTTCAAACTCTCCCCAAAAAGGGTGATTTGGGGGTAGCACTGAGGCTGCAGGTGGCAGGTAAGTTGTTCCAGCTGTAGATTGAAGAACCAATTGGGAAACCTAGCGGCAGCCTATTGAGAGGGTCAGAAAGAACTTTACCTCTATCTCTTTGCTCCTCTATAATCTATTTACTACAGCAGACATTGTGATGAACATTTTTATAAGCATGCCTGAAGAGAAAAATCCAAATCCAAATGTTTTCCTGGAAACGCTAAAAGGGATTTTCATAGTGATGAAGCTGTTCTTCAAAAATGACCTCATACTTTAAAATCTGCTACCAATTAAAAACCTGATTGATGTAGGTCAACACTATTTAGCAGATTTCTACTTTCTGAAGACTCTGGTGTGACTACCAGCTTTGGTAGTTAAGAGGTCACAGTGACCTTGTGTTTACATATGTCAATACAGATTATGACATTTATTTGAAATGATTCATCAAATAAGCCTTTGGTTTTAAAAATAACTTCTGGCAAGCTAATGTTCTTATTCAAAAACAAAAAAAAGAGGAAGGTATATCATCCGTGGGCAAAGATAAATATCTATGTAATAGAATTCTATCCATAAGTCCCTACTCATGCTTTTGTTCTGGGAACTTAAGGATGGAATTCACTGACCTCTATAGCTTTCTTTTTTATTAATTTTTATTTTAACCAGCAATTTTTAACCACTTTATTTGGCTAAAATGGTGGCTGTGTGTTAAAAATTACCATATGCCTACATAAATCCAACTACAGTGTTTGTAGTGTTGATTATTTAGATATGTTGACTAAACAGATCCATGTTTATACGTACTTGTGTGCTTATCATCCCTTGGGAGGAGCCTAGGGATATTGGCAAAGGAAATTCAAGGATTTCCCCATTAATGTTAAAAGAAATATACACCCTCATTCATCTTCCCAACACAATGAATCATTCATTTTCTTGGCAAGTATGTTAAATGATTTTGAAACAAACCTCTTGCAGGTAGTGATGATGCTCTAAAAGAATTCTTCGCATTAACTGAGAATTAAATTCATTCCTTCCATTAGAGAAAACTGTTCACCAGAACATTTATGGGGCTCTTCAACATAGGGACTTAAACTCTGAAGGGCATTATTTGCTAAACAAAAATAATTATTAGCATTAGTAGTAGGATAGGAGCCATCTGTTTGTTAAATAAAGGGCCTTAGACACCATAAGGAAAAAAAAATTACTTTATATCGAAGTGATACAGAAAGAAAAACATAAAGAGAAAAGGGCAAAACTTACTTCGATTGATATAGGATATCATGTTTTCACTCTATGCAGCTATATTTTAGTCCTGTGATTTGAACTATAATATGTACAAACCTGTATAATCATTTATTTTGTTAAATTGATTTATGCTTTATTATTTGATGAAATTTATAAGCATTTTTGGTCAGTTATCTTGAAATCATCCTAGCAGGAAGAGAGAAAAAGTATGCCAGTTTAGGTAAAAGATATGGGTCAGTTGCAAAAGGTATGTGACTCCATTACATTTAAAGATTCAATGAGTTCAGTCTTTGCCTCCTTCTGAGGACTAATTCATGATTGGAATTTCTTGGGATACACCACCTCTAGGATTTAGCACTTAGTTAAGACTAACCGCTGCATACGTGATGATGAACGTAAACATAAACAATGTTCAAAACAGAAAGAAGCCAGAAATATGGCAACAGGCCAGGACCAAAAAGTGAGACAGATAAAACAGGTCTCACTTAAGGTGGAGGTAGTGGGGGAACTTCTAAGAGCAATGATGTGTACTATAAAATTTTAAGTGATTTCCTGCTCAGTACTGTATTTTATCTCTCTTACTTAACACTCCACACCAATCCCAGGTCTTCAGGACAGTTTTATTAACTACTCAAAACAGAGACCGCATTTTTTACTTCAATGTAATTTTTAGTCAACCTGTATTCCAAAGCTGTAAATTGGGAAATATAATACCTATACTTCAGGATTATTTGAAAATTGGAAATAATATACACAAAACACATGACGTGTCAGTTCATGACAGCTAGTGTACATTTTTAAGATACAAAGCAGAGTCATAGAAGGGAATCAAAGAGAAGTTGAGTAGTTAATGGTACTAAACCTTCATGGTGAAGCAAATATGGCTTACATGGGCTAGTATTACTTTCAGGATATATGATACAAACGTGTGCACAAATGACTCTGCAGATGGAAAAAAAGCAGCAAAGTGGCTTGTGTACATTATACTTGGCAGCAAGGTATCTGAAGCATGGTAGTTATCTAAGATAATTCTCAAAGGAGTTCTACTTGTTCAGTGATGTGTCACATGACACTTAAACACGAGTTATAAGTTATGAAGGGAGAAAAAAGCCAAATCAAAACAAAAGCAGCAGGTAAACGTCTTGTAGTAGTTGCAGATGAACAGTGACCACACAGAAGACATTCAATACAAATGTGTGTGGGTGTGCATGTACCCTCAAACATCATCCTGCATATAAATATATAGAGGCTCACAAAAAAACACTAGCCAGATGCCAGATAGGGCATTATCTGGAAGTTATCAACTAAATTATGGGCCTAAAAGATGACCACTTAGTTTTTTTTACTGTGGGTAAATTGTTTATTCTTTCTGATCTTTAGTTCTATCACCTAATAGTAAAAACATTGGATTTGATGGCATTTAACATCCCTTCTAGTTCTAACCTTCTATGATCTTATAAATCTATAGAAATTATAAAGAATCTAAAGTGAAAGAATGTAGTGGTACTTTATAGCCAGCAGTCTACTGAAACAAAAAGCCACTCAAAATGGAGTTAATGGTGCTCCATCACTCTAATTGGACAATTGAAAGAAACACTCCTCAAGAGCATGAGAAAAGAAATTAACAAGTCACAGCAAGTGTGCAAAAAATGTCAGCCCTCTCACACGTCTATTTGTGAAATTCACCTGTATCTAAATCTTGATATTGAATCTGCATTTCTCCTTATATTCCCCTATAACTGCTGTTCAATTTCCAAATGAACTAAAACAACAGAATAAGACATTTTCCCAATCTTTTGTGAAACAATAGAATACAGAGTGAAATATAAGAGATAAAATCTTAGCAGGTTTTAGGACTGCATACTAAAAACACAAAAGAGGGGGAAAAGAGTCAATTGGGAAAATGATTCTAATCAGATGGTGGTATGATATTTAAAGTAGTTAATCTTTGACTATTGGCCATTACCTCATTTATCCCCAAAGCTGAAAAAATTAGACAACCATTCTGTTAATATAGCTAAAATTTGAAAACCATAAATTCTCTTTATGTTAGCCCTATAATCTTCCTTCTAAAGAAAGATTGAAATTAATGTTACTAACAAAAATGCCTTTCTCAATTAAAATATCTTTAAGTTTAATATAGACAATATATTAATTTTGCAGACTTTATTCCAAGATATTCCTGTGTTTATGTTTTGCTCTACAATAATACTATAAATTCATCTAGAAGAGGAATGTTGACAACCCTGTGTATTATCTAGCAGAGGGATGATTACATTCAGAGATGCATGCATGCCACATAAAATCTAATTCTCTTCATGAATTCTGTGAATACATAATGCATAAAAATGGAAAACACATAAAAGATTAAAAAATTAAACTGATGACTTCTAAATATACCTTAGTGCAATTAATATTATTAGTTTATATATTTATTTCCATCTTTTTACATCACATCTTTCATAATATTTATTTCACAGTATAAACAGAGTATGAAAAGTTTTAAATAATACTAACTCAAATTATTGAAGTAGGTGTAGTCAGCAAAAAAGCAGCGATGTAAAGTCACTTAATAGTAATAGTTCTAGATAAGAGTACTAAAAAGTCCAATTAAGAATAGAGTCCACCTGAAAGGAATGCAAATAATTTCTTCCTCTTCTGAGTCAAAGGGCACTATGGTCAATAACATAATAGGAACAAGCTTGCTCTCTGCTGGCCTGCAGGAGATTCCTGTGGATCAAGTGAATATAGTTTATAATGTCAGAAGGTGTCCCATGTCAGTCCAAAAGAAAAAACTTTCCAATATTCACTTCAGGAATCCCTAGAAATTACCACAGTGATCCTTTCAGGAGAAGGGCAAGTTCCCAAAGCAGTTCTAACTCCTCTGAGATACCACTGTCTGGGATGAAATCCATGACCTAAAACAAAATACCTCTCTGTGGAGGGGGAAGAGGGGCAATGACAATGTGATAGGAAATATTATTTATTGCATTTACCTAATCCAGGTATTCCTTGGTATGCCAGGATGTTCAGGAATAAGACGAGTGCACCTATGAACACAATGTGGGGAAGACAGTTGCCCTGAGCAGTAAACAACTGACCAACACTTTTGGAGATACATTTCAAGAAAGGTTAAGCAATAGCCCAGGGGTTCCTCAGGCTGTTTTCAGCAGGCTCAACTAAATCCGTGCTATCTCCTGCCCTCAGACCCATATTAACTGAAGAATTTTCTACCTTAGGTTTTCACATTATCTATAATATTTCAACAAGGCCAACACTCACATTCAATTTTCAGAATGCTCACTAAAAAAAAAAAAAAGAAAGAAAAAGAAAAAGAAAAAAAAAAGGTCCTTCTTGAAAGAGTGGAATGTCCTTGAGCAAATTACCTCATGTCTTTGGGTTTTGATAAGTCCAGACTATCCATGAGATTTTAGTTGCAAATATTTATGATTCTATCTGTAAAATTGAGGAAACTTCATGAATTTATGTATTAAATACATTTTACTTGATGAATTGCTCTGCTTAGCAGCTGGGGAAAATACATTGTTTATTTGTTATTTTTTAAATGGCAATAAAGCTCTCTATTATGATATATAATCCTTTTACTTTTTTTCTCAGAAAATAAGCCACAATTCTTAATTTGAAATGAAAATATTTTCCTTTACATGTCTTTGAATTAAGATTGAATTTAAGAAATGGAATTATTCAATTACTTCTGAAATGCGGGTTTGATAGGCTGATAAAGTTAACAAGACAGCTCTAAATCAGTGAAATTGCCAATATTGTGTGCAGTGAGACAGCTCAGCTGATCCAGGAACCAATAAAAGGAAATATTCCTACTTTAGAATGTGCTTTTCTTCCTTTACCTCTATCAAATTAACGCCTATATCCTGCACAATCAGAATTTATTACAACTTATAATTTTTTTCTAAAGCAATCACCTTATCTGTTTTTACTATCTCTGATTCCTCTCTTTAAGTCTCTCTTGAAGCCATTCCAAACAGGCTTTTGCCCTTACAGCTCCCTAGGAACTATGTTGCAATCAGAATAACTCCCTGCCATGCCCATTGCTAAATTCAATAGTCAATTCCCAGAATAGTCAATTCCCAGACCTCTTTGCATATCAGGGGCATTTTGACAAAATTGAACACTTCATCCTCCCTGACTTCCAAAACTCTTCACTCTCCTGGTTTTCCTCCTACCTCACTGGCAGTTCCTTAAAAGTTTCCTTTGCTACTTTTGCCCCATCAAGTGCTGTTGGAATGACAAGACTCAGTCCTTACATTTCATCTCTCTTCTGTCTACACTCACCCCTTTGATGATATCAACTAGTCTCATGACTTTAAACACCACAAACATAATAATAAATCTAAATTTTTTGTATCCAGATTAGATAGACTTCTGCTGAACTATATAATCCACATGTATTCTTGGATGGCTAGGAGGTATCTCAAATTTGCCAGGTCCATAACCAAGCTCCTGCTCTTCTCCCAAATCTGTGCCTCTTTGGCCTTTCCCATCTCAATTATGATGTTTCCATTCTTCTAGCCACTTAGGACAAAAATTGTAGAATTATTTTCTATTACCCCTGTTCTATGTCTTTTCTGTTACTCCTATTACTCTCACATACCACATCAAATCAATCAGAAAATCCTGTTGATTCCAACTTCAGTATATATGCAGAACCCAACCTCTTCTTACCCGCTCCTCTTATACCTCCATGGTATAGGCCACCACCATCCACCACCTGGATTAGTGAAATAGATTCCTGTTTCTTCCCTCCCCAGCTTCAGGATATTTCAACATAGTATAGTGATACTGTTAAAATAATTTGGATCATGTCACTCCTTTACTCAATATCTTCTAGTGGCTTCTCCAACTTTTTCAGAGTAAAAACCCAACTCTGCTTAAAACGGCCCACAAGACTGTACCTGCATTGTCCATTATGGTAACCACCAGTCACATTTGACTTCTTAAGCATAAATATAAAATGAATAAAATTTAATAAAATTAAAAATCATTTCCTTAGTCACAATTGGCAAATTTCAAGTGCTGACAAATTTTAAGCCTTAATTTCCCACATGGCTAGTGGCTACCATCTTGGACAGTACAGACACAGAACATTTCCATCATTTCAGAGTTCTATTAGAGAGTGCTGGTCTATACAATCTATTAGCCCCAATCAGCTCTCTAACTTGCTTCACCCAAATCTACCAAATGAATTAAACTCTCTAAATACAAATCCCAACATCCAGCACCAAAAGAGCTTTTTTTTTTTTCTTCTTTTTTTTTTTATCATATCACCTGCTATTCTTATCTGTTTGCTCTGGGTCCAAACTGAAATGGACTGCTCATTCATCCTCTTTCAGGCACCCACATTTTCCAAATTCTCCATCTGCTTAGTGTTCCTCCCTCTACACCAATATATTGTCTATTTCAATCTCTACCTGTTGACATTCTTCTCAACTTTAAGGTCCGTAACATATACCATTATCTCATAATATAACCCCATCACCAACCAATTATCATCACTTCATTTCTGGAATATCTCTATTGCTCTGTTTGCATCTGCTGTATAACACATGTCCTTATTATACCATGTGCAATAATCATTTAACTACTTTCCTTAATCCCCTATTAATAAATGGCACACTATCTTGGTAATCAACACAACACTTTTTCTCATCTTTTTTTATTTCCTGCCCCCCTCCATTGAGAGAATGGAAAGATTATCTTGCAGCGAGAGGAGGCCATGTGACAGATATCTGGCAACTGTGACATGAAAGCCTGAGGAATTCAGGGACAGCTTTCCTTTTCGTAATAAAAGTGGTTAATATGGCTACTGCTGCCTTTCCTTCCTTATCCATCCTAGATATCTAGCAGTGGCCTTCTTGTGACTGTGAGGTAAAAAGTGTGAAAATGAAAGCCAATACATTGAAGATAAGAAACAGAATGTTACAGTGTGCTTATATTTGATGATATCACTGAGAAGCTGACCTCAACCACTTGAGCTACATCTGCTCCCCTCTTTGCACTCTTATAGAACATAGCAGAGACAACTGCACTCAGAAAGAAGTTACATATTTAAACTTAATGGAACTGAGTTGGATAGAGTATGTAACACACACAAAGGCACACAATAAATATGAGATATGGTCAAAAACAAGACAGAAGTTTGCATTAAGATTTAAACACTTAAATTATTCTGAGTCTTCTTTTCACTTTGCCAGGGAGGAAAAATTATCCTTTCATGAGGAAAAAAAAAATCATTAGACAAAAAGCAAACAAACAAATAGAAACATGGATAAGAAAGAATGTTCACTCTTAAGAAACTTATTGTCTGATAGAAGAAAAAAAAATTGATATTCAAGAATATTTAAGTGCTAAGTAGTACTATACAGTCGGAGCACAAAATCCAATGTGATCAATTCTGTTTGTTAAAGGATTGGGAAGGGGTTCGAAAGTTTGACAGAAGAAGAAATGCTTTAGCTGATTCCTGAAAGATGAGTAAGCATCATTCACCAGGCATACAGAGCAGAGGATTTGAGGCAGAGGCAGCAGCTTAAGCCAAGGACACAGGGACAGTGACCAGTGGGGTGCATCTGGAAAACTGTAGGTAGCCCAGTTGAGGGGCACAGTAGAGAGAGGAAGCTGGAAATAAAGACAGGAGCCATGTTATGCCCTGAAGCCCTGATTAAGAATTTGGGCATTTCTCTGTAAGCCATAGGAAACAATATCGGGTTGCCAAGAAGACTGCCAAATTTGTATTTGGGCAGATCAGCCAAGCACTATTT
Organism: Cabassous unicinctus; assembly: GCA_029593785.1. Classification (NCBI taxonomy): domain Eukaryota; kingdom Metazoa; phylum Chordata; class Mammalia; order Cingulata; family Chlamyphoridae; genus Cabassous; species Cabassous unicinctus. The sequence goes on along the minus strand of JAQZBX010016379.1, from coordinate 10,230 downwards.
TGGATAGGCACTGAGAGCCTAAAAAGGTTTTGTGAAAGAAATCATGACTTGGGACCATTGCCCTAATACCTATTAGAACCACCATCTATAAACTTTAAGACATGTCCTGAACCACATTAGTCATTGGCACAGTTCAAAAGTCTGCATATCTTAAGAACAACAAATATTTCCATATTCTAATTTCTTCTTATTAGTTTGAGGGAATTTTCCAAATAATCTTTTCCTCCCTATTTTAAACATTTAAAAAGCAATGTTTAAAGATCCCCATATAAATTTTTCTTTAAGTAGATATTACAAAAAAATGCATGGTGTGGGTGTGGGTCGAGATGGGGTAGGGGTGATAAAGGAGCAGGTAATAAAAAGAAAACTGCTCTAAGTTAAACCCCAGAGGGAAATAAGCCAGTATGTAGATGATAATTTACATTTGTTCTCAGGTAGTGTTGCTCAGAGCTCCCTTTTTGTCTAATGACATGCCAATCCGTCTTCTTCTTAAAGCCCGCTAACCAACCTTTGTGGATATTTAATATTTTATGAGTCACCATACCCATTCATAATCATTTGGAAATATATATATATATATATATATACTTAATACTTTGATGTTTCACCACACCTTTCAGAATCATTTAGAAGAAATGCAAGACCTTGGCCATAACCAATGCTTGGTTCTCAGTCACATGAAACCAAGGAATCTCATTGAGTATCCATCCAATCAAGTTTTCCAACTACATAAATCAACCCATTACACATCCTTATCACTGTTGACTGCAGTGGCCTCGTACCAATCAACCAGGGTGCAAAATGGGTGTCCACTTCTGTCCTAAGACACTCATAAACACAAGTTTACACCAGTATAGTCAGGGTCTTATTTATAGCAAAAAATCCTTTGTAAAAGTGGGATTCAACTTCGCAAGTTGTATGCCATTTCTTCACTGCCTAGCTCTCTTAAGAATACAAAGTGCAGTTTAATCAACTATCAATTCAAGATGGCATAATTGTTTGTTTATACTTACTTCCTTTTGACTATTCCCATGGGTCACCACTGTATTGGTAAGGAAAGGATAGAAAAGAGATTGAGACCAGTGAAAAGGGACAGGGGCTTGTCTTGACTGTCTTTTGTACACGTAAGTTTTTCCCAATTACTGGCCTCTATTTTTAAAAAGCGTAAAGAAAAGAGTACATCTTAGTTAAATTGAAGAGTCAAACAAAGCCAATGAAAATTTCAGAAAAGTGCACCCTTGCATCTGGAGTTTTCCTGGCTCAAGCTCTGTGGAATGTGGTTCTGCCTAGGGAGGGTGCCCAGATTACCAACTCATACTGTAGAGGCCCAGGGGCCCAAAATTATAAACTAAATTGTGATGTTGATGTAAATGTAGGTTTGAATTTTAATTGTGTGTTGGAACTGCCTGCATCCTGCCCAGAAGAGCAACAACTATGTCCATCTAGATTCATTAAAGGGAGTGCCCCTCAGCTCTCTTTCCCAGGTGGCTTGAAACAGGGGAAACATACTGTAGGTAAAGGTGCAAGCAGTGAAATCCACTAATGGAAGTGTTGTCTCTTAACTGTGCAGAACAGGTCACTGAGGTAGGTGCCTACTTTTTTCCTATCCATAAGCTTGCCCCTGCTCTGATTATGAACCTCCCTTCCTTTCACCTCACAGGCCAAGGAGTAGCCCAGGGTAAGCAGTAAAGTAAGCTTAAATGTATATTCAGAAAGATGCACTTTTGTCTGTTGTTTGTTAACACTGGAATTAAAGACTCTGAAACAAGTTAGCTACCAAGTCTCTAACCAGAGTGATGACCTAGCCTTCACTAACACTCATTAGATCTTCATGAGCTTTTTCAGCCAGACACTCAAGATCAGCCTAAGACAAATCTCTTTTCCTTTGTGCTATGTGAGCAGGTTTGACCTGGTTACTTGTCTTCAGTTAATATTGGAGAAAATATTAACCTAAGTTGGAAGAAGTTATTTTGTAATAGTCATTCATAAGATGTTGGATTCCACTCAAAAAGTAAAGGCAAAAAGGGGGACTAACAGAGAAAGAAGAAGGGTTGTCCATGACTCCATCAATCATTCTTTTAGTGAACTTATTTATAACTTTATGAAAGACTTATGAATCAAGACACGATTTGTTGGACAATTGATTTTTAGTAGCCAAAATTAGTCTTGCTCTATTCCAATACTAACTTTTTAAGGTTAGAGCTATATGACAACAAAAAGAGAGTTGCTTTGGATAATTTTATCAGCCAAACAGCAAACTTTATTTTTGTTTTGATTTGCAGAGACAAGAAAAGGTTGACAAACAGATTATAGCACAGGTGGGGAAAATGGCGATACTATTCAACTGGTTGTGTTATAATCATGTAGACATGGCTTACATGAACTGAATTGAAGGTAACAGCCTTTTTATTGCAAGACCATAGTAGCACACAATTATTAAAATTGATTAATACTTGGGCCAATGAAATTTCATTATCTCTGATCGATTTCAAGCATTACTTTTTAATGGCCTTCACCTGTCATTTCAGTTAGAACTGCATGAATACTGGCTTAGTGGAACAACACACAGTCCATTTTCATAAGATTAAGCTCTGTGCTTTAATAACAGCTCCCAAATGAATAAACTGCTAAGTGCAGAAGAACAGATGTTTCTACAAATACTGTTTAGAAATCCATACCTTTTAGAGGATTTGTTTTGATAGATTTTTATCTTTTTAACACTAGAAAAATAGCACATTAACAGAGATTATAATTACATTTTAGTCCATAGCATTGTGCCTTGCTTAAAGTCAGCACCCAGAAAATGATTCATAAATAACTGCATGGAAAACATAGAAACCAAATATTATCTGTCCTAAATCATTTTTTCCTCAGGATCAAGAGAGTAGAATCAGGAAGGACCAGACACCTTACGTCTTCCTCAACTACTTAAGCAGTAAATCCTCTTGATGCCACCTCTAAAATATCATCTATGTACATTCTCTCGCTCCTATTTTCATGGACTTTGCTACGATTCAACCTTCAATAGCACTCATTTGAAATATTGTAAGAGCCTTCTTATGTCCTGACTCTGGTTTAATTTATATAATCCATCCTCAATGTTGTTTGTTGTTCTTGTTCTAAATTATGTATCTGCTTATGTGATTCCTCAAGGGTCAGGTTTAAAACAATAGAAAAATAAAGGAGCGGAGAAAGGAGGAGGGGAGAGGGAGGGGGGAAAGAAGGAAAGAACATTTTAGGATCATATACAAGGACTTTCATAATCTGACTGCAACCTCTCTCACTTCTGTCTCACTTCCCCTCCCTTCTTCCCTCCTTTAATGCCTCCCTCCTTTTGCCTTCTCTTTCACTCTCTTTCAATCATCTCACTCTCAAATTACTGCTGTCCTTGTATCCATGTACCGTTACAATCTGGTCACATAGAACGAATGACCAGTTCCAAAATATTCCATGTAAATCTGTACCTCCAAATTGTGTGCCTGGAATTCTCTTTGTCCCTTTCTTTGCCTGGAAAACTCCTTCCAAACAAACTCTTTCCAATTGTTTTTTAATACCTAATCTGTGAAGCTATTGCTCATTCTTCAAAATCTTGTTATTAGTCCCTACCTACATGTGCCCACAATAGTTGAATATAATATACTGTATTCAAATTATTTCATTTCTTCAAACATTTCTATGCCCTACCTCCTAGAAGTTTCTGAGCTTTGTGATAGAAGGAAGCTTATTTTATGTATTTATAAATTTCCTGCACCCATCTTCTGCACTGTAAAAAGATGCTCAGTAATACCCACTGAAAGAATGTGTAAGTACAATTTAGAAATTTAGGGGTACTATTCAATTGATACAAAAGTGTATGTACTTTTAATTACAAAAATCCTCAAGTCTTATAATAAACAGTGATTTACTTTCTTTTCCTAGCTATTGACCAGCACATCTTAGCCAAAGAGGTAAAAATCAGACTATATTAAAAACACACTTTACAAAACTGATTATATCTCAGTACCTGAACTATAATTTTGAGTCTAAGGAGCCACAGGAAGAATCAATATCATCAAAACAGTAATCTTCAGAGATAAATGGGCAACTAGTATCATTCTCCATTTATCATGATATTGTTATAGCAAAGATTGGGCAGAACTATAATCTATCCTGACAGTGCTCACTGATCCAGAACCCTATTGCAGATTTTTATAACTTGCATTTTAAAAAATGCATTAGAAACTTCGATTTAGACATTATAAAGTATTGAATAAAAGAGACACACAAGTAAGTCATTCTCATGTGTGTGGCACCACTACCCCTTGTGTGACTGATCTTTTCATAACTTAACTATTTGTTTACCACCTCATTCCTGTTCTCTCGTTAATGCACAGCATCTGATGATTACAAAGTGATAATTCATTGTTGTTCCCAAGGCTAGTTTTATTTTCTTTTTATGCTTAATTATATAGTTAATTAAGTTATTTCAATGGCCCAGGCACCACTAGCATATTCGTTTTTGAAGATACCACAGACAGGAGATTCATTTTAATTCTGAGATATTCAGAATGTTGAAATCTTGACTCTGACTTGAGAGAAGCAAAATAAGCAAATAACTTATCCAAACACTAATATCATCCATTCTTTCTCCATCATTTAAACACCTTGAGATTCTCAAAATCCATATGCTTAAGAAATACTTTCTAAATGGATCATTTTTTAACCTATCAAAATATAGAAGAAATTTACATTCACTTTTCTAAAAGCATTCTCTGTTTCTGTTGACGTCACACCTGTTGATTTGGTTTGAAAGAACTGTTAGGACACGGTATTATCTGTTATTTGCAAATGTTCTGAGTTTTACATATGACTTGTAAATATGTTTTATTCATGTCTTTTATTTTAAAAATAAAAATAAATCCAAGTTTACATATATGCTAATTGCCATGTACGTGATGGCAATATGCTAAGAAAATATACCTGAACTCTGTGACATCTATGATGGGGCTTAATTGAAAAAAAATCACAAGCATAACAAATAGTATGTAAATCCTAAACAAACCAGGTCTCCATTGTTTGTAGGGCTAGGAGAAACCTGACAAGCTCTGCCCTCAAGAGCTTATTTTATTTTATTTTATTTTATTTTATTTTTAATCTAGGAATCAGAGTTATTTTCAGTAAGTCTTGGAGAAACAGGTATTTCTTTCTGAAAATTCTAATATGTAATAGATATGATAACTGGTAGGTTGATAGAAACAGAATTATTTTATGATTTAGTCAGTGGCATTTTAATCTTTTTTCTTATTTTTAATTTAAAACCAAGTTAATAAATACTGTGGATTCAAAAATCCATTTTAATTTACCATAAAAATTTGGGAAGGGACACATATCAGTTAAACTAGTAAACTAATTATTAAAGAGAAAGCTAAAATATTAAATTTCACTTTTGATTTGAGTGGGGTGAAGTGAATTACTATTGCCAATACATGTCACCTTAAAAATTTTCTCCTTGTTAATATGATATGACCCTCTTTTCATTACTACATGGGAATTGGGGCTTGGGGAACTCATGCAAACATGATCCTTAAGCTGCTTCCTGTGCCATGAGTAATAAACTACTTTTCATCTTTGACCCAGAGATCTAATGTCTTCTGCATTTATCCATGAATCTCTGACAGGCTAACTTGTTAGCTTGGTAGCTCAGTAAAATCTCAGACTTTTCACAGATCTTGACAGATTCTTGGAAATAACTAATATAGATGATAAAGCCTGATAATTTTAGTTTTAATCACTATCAGTAAATCTAAAAGCAATTTTGGATATTATGCCTCTCATTTTAGCATCTGCTTTATGCATATACATCGCCACACATGCTTGCCAGCACCTACCTAACTGACCACTAACTTGATATACATTTATTAAGTACCTGCTATGAGATGGGCACATATTTCTGGAATGAAATGTATATTAAATGCCCTTTCTGTTTCCAGTCCCCTGTTTCTAATCTATCCTTCAGTGTTATCTTCTAAAAAGGCATATCTGGACTTGTAATTCCCCTACTCATATTCCTTTGATGATTTCTCATTGTATTCAGAACCAAGTTCTAACCATCAGCTTTGCTCCAAAGTCTTCCATAAAACTACCCTAACTTGGATCCCAAATCTTATCTTCTGCTAACTAATCTTTTCTCAAAAATACATACCGCTGTGCCATCCTAATTTATCTCTTTGTATTTTCTGACGAGCCCTAACAGACTGCAGCAAATCTGAATTCATTTCACCTTTTCCAAAGCTTCGCGCCATTTGCACTCACTTCATTGTGCCTTATATTACAGTTATCATATATATAGGTCTCTATAACATATATATAGGTCTCTCCGGTAAGACTGTACGTTCCTGGAGTATCTCTTTATCATTGTATCGTCTATATTCTATATTCAACAGAATGACATGTACAGAGTAGGTATTCAATAAAAAATTTAAAACCAAATTGAAAATTCCACCACCAGAGTTTTCCATTTCTAGGTAACATGCAGATGTTTATATGCTTTTAAAGTATGAAGCAAGAAATATGGACTGCTTTCCTTTTATCTGCCTAATGCTGTGTTATGTCATAATGAAGCATTTTTTAAAAAACCTGAATTTTGCCTAATTATGTATTAGAACCTAAGATATTTTGGCTGATTTGTAAGGTAGAACAAAAGCTTACTTTACAAATATGATTTTGTATTTGGTGAAAAAGGAAGCATTCCTTTAACAGATATCAAAATTCTTAGAGAGAGAACTCTATTTATGAAAATACTTTAAGTATGATGAGACCCTAATAGCATGACTAGGGAGAGGACAAGGGAAAGAAAAAATAAGACAATTTGAAGGACGGAGGAGGAAAGCAGTTTTGAGAGGGGAGGGAAGAGATAGAGAAAAGAGAGGGACTAGGCAGCATTCAAAGAAGGCAACCTAGGAGGATGGTGATCCATAAGAAATTACCAGTGGGGTATAGCTGAAGACTTTTTACTAACAAAAATAACAATAATAATAAATAACAGATAATATTAAATTGTCTCCTATGTGCCAGGCCCTGTCTAAATACTGTTTATGTATTTAATTCTCTCAATGACCACAAAAAGAGGGAACTATTACTAACTGAATTTTATAGGTGAAGAAACTGTGTCAGAGGAAGAAAGCGTAAATTGCTCAAGATCATACAGCGGGGTATAGTGGTGCTGCAATTTGTTCCCAGAAAACTGATTCCAGGTTCATTTCTAATTTCTTTGTATTGCTGTAGTATAGACTGCCTTAATTCTTCACATCTTCACAACAGCATGGTATGCTCATACAGATATGCAATATTAGCACTGCAGAAGATAAAGGTATGTGTGGAATGATCCATTTTTACCCATTTTTGACTGCTTGGCTAGAGAGGCAGCCACACTGGTTCACCAGGGACATGATGCTAAATGTTCCAGGAAGTGTCCTGCTCTTAAGTTACCCATGGTCCACAGCTGAGGTGAGAGGAGTGGCTTTAGGGTAAAACTAACTCAAGAGCAGATAGAAACCAAGTCTTTTTACTTTATTTTATTTACTCATTTTATTTCATCATTTCGTTTTGCCAAATATACTATTAGTTAGAAGCTACCTAAAGAAGTCATAGATTGGTATCTAGATTACCACTGTCATACCCGAGATAGTATTTAATTTCAACAATAGCTCTGGGTACCATATTCCACTTTCCAAGCACTGTGGGGAATTTCAGAAGCACTATGCATAAATAGTCCAATGACAGAGTTCTATTAAGTAGTTTAATCCACAGAAAAACACTGCATGACCTCTATCAAACATTGGGGGCAGCTCAGATAAAGATGCTCAAAAGTCTGGGCAACTTCCCTAGGTCATGTAAGATAGAAGGGAGTTTGTTCTCTGCCAAATTTTGCAGCTACCTCAGAATTCCACTTCACATGCTTACTTTATTCCCCAGATCCTGATCCAGACCAAGGCTAGATAAATATTCCCTGGGAAAAATAAATAAACTTCTTCCCTGGAACCAGCCTCATACAGTCAGCCCCACACAGGGTAAGGAAGTGGGACCTCAGATCTGAATAGCCAAGTTGCCATTTCTCTACTGCCCTATTATTGAGGTTTTCCTCCCCTTAGCTTAGGCTGTAACCTCTTTTCTTCTCTTCTCAGATATTTCTAGACTGGATTTTCCTTGTAGATTTGCCTTCCTAGATTACTTTGTAACCCAGGTACATTTATTCCAGAAAACTTCTCACAAATCCGCAGGCAGAAAGTAAACTTAATTCATTTTGTTGATAATTGCTATCTTGTCTCTCTCTCCCCAACCTGTTCTCTAGCTTTCCTAATTTTTAAATCATCCTGTGTTGTATTCAGAGTTTTTTTCTCCAACCAATTCTTTTAAATGACATTTCCCACAATACCCAATTTTTTTTCTTCTTGCTTACAAATTGTTTTACTAATGACTAACTAATATCAGCACTGTCTGTCACTCAGTTTGCTCTTATTCCCAACATAACAAAGGAATTCTAAATCTGGAATGTGAATTCCTAGTAACAATCACCATCTTTTCTATCGTCATGATTCCCACAGAGTTATTACTCTCTCAATTCTGAGAACTCAATTCTTGAGCCTTCTCAGATCCGCTGATCCCAACTTCTTCCTTCTGTCCACTGCAATTTCCAGCTGAAGAAGTATCTGAAAAAGGCAGCAGCAGAACACCCTACCCCCATCCACTTGAAAGGATGAAGTGGCAGTATAAGTGGATGTTAAGGAAACCCACGTGGATATCATTATTTAATTTTCATGTTTAAAAGAATTCACTTCCTGAGATATTGCCTGCAGTCTTAAAAAGTTAACATATACCACTGGGTGTCGGACAATAATTACATATAATTGGCCAACTGCACCTCTTTTAAAATATTGCAACGGATTAAACAAGAACTGAGAATTCAAGAATATTAGATTAACATATCCTTATAATATTTCTTTCAGGATAGGACTGAGCTTCAAGAATTATCTGTTATTACTCATAGCTTACCAGTTCTATATATAATGTGAAACATATAAAAAAAAGAAAAAAAAGTGGGGGTGATGAGGCAAACCTTAGAACTGAGGCTATTTAGAGAAGAAAAACAGAAATTTTAATAAGTCATTCTAACTTCAACAATTTTAGAGAGAGGTAGAAATGGAGCACTGTGCTTTTTGTTTGGAAGTGTTAAATTCCATGTTGTATATACCAAATGAATAAAAAATCAACAAGAGTGATCAGAGCATCAATCCCTTAACCCAATTCAAGTTGAACTCACTTTTTAGAAGTGGATTTATTTGCTTTGCTTCCCATGCAGAGATGGTGGCAGAAAGCTAAGAAAGTAATAGGAAAAGAGCCAGTCCTACTGTGGTCTCTAGAACGAAGAGGTAGGAGCAGCTCTGCCAGCCAGGCAGCTCCCGAATAATTCTACAGCACAGTACCAGAGGCAGCCTGAATTAGAAAGTAGCTCTGGTGTGTGTGTGTCCACCTGGAACACAGTAAGTGTCCATCTCAAATTGAATTGACCATGTCAGCCAAAGTTACCACCCTGGACGCTTTGTAAATTACGTTCAGTCTCATTTTATTTCTTTTTATCCCTACTTACCACAACATGTAATTTTGACTCATTATACATATTTATATAAACAAGTATGTTCCCATATCCTAAGTCTGACAAATGGAAACATAAAGTTCATAAATACACATATCTTGCCTGTCTTTTTCACAGCTTTGTTCCTAGTACCCAGCTCAGTGTCTGACAGGAGAGCCTCACTAAATATTCTCTGAATGATTAAATACATAAAAGCACCATGAATAAGTTTTGTGATGGTATGCAATATGGCGATATATTTAAATTGTAATATAAATTTGATTAAGAATAATATAATCCCTTAAGCCAGAAAGTAAAGGTGTTGCTTTCTCTATACAAGTGTTTAGCCTTGACCTTGCCTGTAACTTCCTAGAACTTCTCTATACAGATAGATAATTTGCTGAATTTTATGTGTGATTTCAATTATTTGATTGGAATATATTTACAAAACAACTGGAGAAAGTCTCACTTTATGATCTTATACAAATATAGGAACACTTCTTAAAATTGAAAAATGGTGAAGGGAAGGCTTAGATCTCTGGATCATGTATTCTGCTAAGCAGCACTGATTCAGATCCAGTTCAGTTGAGCAAGAACAAGATGCAGAAAAAATCTGGGAG